>PVJD01003200.1:0-171041 GCA_004026545.1 Mormoops blainvillei | reverse complement strand
TATATACTATTGTAATACAATATTGCAGTCTTAAATACATAGGTTTCAGAATAGCCTTAAAACGAAATAGTGTTTCCCAGATATTGTTACATTCACAGCATTCTTAAAGCCCGGGCCAGTTAGTGTGGCTTGGGACTTCCTGAGGAACTCTAGCCATCCGGGACTTGGGAGATGGCAAATTGACTCTCAGGTTTTTTCCGATACTAAGATTTGTGAGACAGACTAACAAATCAAATAGGTAGTACCAAGCAGTAAAGTTTAGAAAGGAGCTAAAAAGTTTCAGTAGTAGAGAATATGTTATGAAATTTTAAGGGCTGAGGCAATTTGAGAGAGAGGAAAAATCCAAGACAAATCTCTATATACAGGGTCCAGCAGAAGAAACACCACTGGGTGTGGTTGGTGGGATTACACGCATGTCTCGCACAAGATGGGCAGCAGTTTGAACATTTCACCTAAAATGTCATAAGTAAATATACACATTTATAATATACACATTTGGTTTTCTTTATTAAATCATTATTAAATATTATATACATGTATTAGGGGCATTATTTATATGTTATGTATTATAGGGGCTGGACCCTGTATATTAAGAGTTTATGCCTTCAACAATGAAAATACTTTATGAAACGAGAACACAAAGTATTGGTCCTATGCTAATTATTATTACAATGCATTCTTAATATTTTTTACTTTGTGCTTTATTTTGAAAATATTATAGCATTTACCACATAATTTTGAGAATTATCATGATTTTAAAATATATATATCTAATTATAGGCTGTTGTGGGTTGAATTATATCCCCCCGAAGGTGTGTCCAGATCCTAACCCCAGGTACCTGTGGCTGTGGCCTTACTTGGAAATAGGGTCTTTGCAGGTGTAATCAGGCTATGATGAGGTCATATCAGATGAAGGCGGGCCCCAATTCGATGACTCGTACTCCTATAAAATGAGAAGAATTTGGTTTGGAACAGACACGTGCATGGAGAATGCAATATGAAGACAGAGCCTGAGACTGGAGTGATTTAGCAACAATCCAGGGATCGCCAAAGATGGCTGGCAACACCTAGAAGCTAATAAGAGGCAAGGAAGAGCCTTTCCCTAGAGTCTTCAGCAAGAACATGGCCCTGCCAACACCTTGACTTTGGAATTCTAGCCCCTAGAACTGTGAGATGATAACTTTCTCTTTTAAACCATCTTCTGTCTTTCGCTTGTACTCGTTCACCTGAGAGAGAAAGTTAGAACCCTTTCCTTTTCTCTCCTTTTCCCGGAGGGTGGTCCTATCACCGGCCGCGTCATCCAGCCAGGTGTTTGGGCATCATCTATACTCCCTCTCCCTTCACGGCCGTGTCCAGAGGCAGCCGGGTCCTGTGGGTCCTTCCAAGTAGCTGCCACACCTGCCGACCCTCCTGCCCACTGCCCCTGCTTTGCCGCCCTGCCCCTCCCCCGCTAGGATTTCTGCCCCACACCCCCTAGCTGCCTGCGGTCCTGCGCTTCCCCTTCGACCTCCCGTGGTGCCACCAAGACTGGAATCCATTTGTTATCCTTCATTAACCTTAGCTCCTGAGTCCACTTGGTTTCTGAGTCTTTCGAACTGAACTCTCCTTAGAGTTCAAGTTACTTAGAAGAGTAACTCTTCTTAGAAGAATCAAGGGAAGCTTAAGTTGAGACCAGTTTAGTGGATCATAAAGCAAGAAACCCAGCATCCCAAAGTTCATCGCAGTGGCCTGAGCCCACGGCCCCGCACCTGCACAGCCACTGTTCAGCAGTGTCTGCAGCTCCTGTGTGCAAGAAGGTGAGAGACAGCGTCCTGGGTGAGGATGAGGGTGAGCTGCAAGGGGACTTCGTAAAATGTATGTTAGGGCCCAGGCCACTGATAACTTATGCCACGGCTTCACAGAAAAATCATGATACGTTAGTGGTTCTTTCCAAAGCCTTTTGAGCTCCTTGAAAAACAATTTCATGTATGCATAAATGTGAACTGTTAACTATAATAATGGTGATATCTCTTCTGTTATTGATCATATCACCAACAGTCTTTTAGAAATCTCTCGCCCCATGGGCCGCTTTCTGTAGAGTTAGCCATAACAGAATTCTTCTGTAAGGTTCAGTGCTCCAATAATCACTCTAACCATGTTTTACCAAGCAAGTGTGTTGATGATCTTTGCTTTGGATATTTCTTTGAAATGAGAAGAAAGCTGATGTTGTTTCTTGAATTTCTTCTCTTAAAACATCATGGAGATTGAACTGCCTGACGTTACCAATTTTTCCCCCATTCCTAATAACTCCGTCAGAATACTTATCAGCAGAAAGAGTTTGCAGGAAAACGCTTTGAATCCTCTGCATCCAGACTTGGCTTTGAATGTCACTGCTTTCCCTGGTGATCTGGTCTTAGTAATGGACTGTGTTCCTTTTGTTTGAAGAATACTTGACTTTTGCTCCTCTGTCACCATGACTGTGGAATAAAGCTGAAGTGACGTGCAGGGCGCCGTTGCTTAAGGGATGGATGAAGTCATGCAAGTGTGAGTGACAGTAGCGGACTCCAGCACAGCTCACCAGTCACATGAACACTGTCTGCACAGTGTCTTCTGTGATTCCCCTCACAGCTTTCCGAACAAAAATAAGTGTATGTGGAGAGAGATTTGGCCAATACAAACATGTCCCCGATGGCCAGGGGCGTGGTACCTAGAGAAATAAGCCAAGTTCAGTACTGCACTCTCAGAATGGTGAGCTCGCATATGACAATACTTAGTGATCTTTGTCTTTTCACTCTTTCTGCTTCTCTCTAGCTGCGTTTTTGGCACTTAAGAAATCTTAAAAAGCAGCTAACAATATTTAGATATGGAGGGAAGGATATATTTCAGAGGGAAGTTTATCGTTTTCAAATGAATTTGTAATCATGCAAGAAAGAAAGTAGGGACTGAAAAACAAAGCCTCTCTCTGTTATAATGAAAAATATTATTATGTGTAGTGTCCTCAGTTTTAATACTGTTTCCCTTGTCCATTGTTTATCCTGGTTGTTACAGAATCCTCATCAGATGCCTTCCACATGTTTGCACTGCCTGTAGGGGGCTTGCGGGTTTGTTCTTCACTCAGGCAACTTGATTGTGACAAAGAAAATCTGTCTTTCAAGACTAGATCGTAAGCTCTTTGAAAGCAGGGGACTGTTAGGTGGCTTTCTGTCTGTCATGCTGGGAGCTGTTCCTGAGCATGGCCTTCACAGAACACCAAAAGAGCCCTTTCTGACCCATTTGAGAGGGGTGTATTTTCCTCTCAGTTACAGTATGGAATAAAAGGCCAGGATAAACAGAAAGCCTCACTTTAAGACACAGTTTGACCCTTTTCTTTATGGTGGAAGTCTAACAGCTCTTCACGCTGTAACATAAATGCAACGCTAACGAAGACCCCTTTCACACACAGTGTTGTCTGAATTACAGAGGTCACACAAGGCCTCCTTTAAGAAAATAACCCAAACCAGTGCATCGGAGCAGAGAACGCAGAGGTCCTTCGCTTCCTGGAGCTGCAGGGCTCAGCTGCTGCCCAGTTTAGTATAATTTTGTACCTGGAGACAGAACATGTTGATCAAATGGAAGTTGGTCAGCCATGGAGGTAAAAGATCCGTAAAGACAGGCTTTGGTGTATCCACCAAGCACCACCATGGGGACAGGTGCTGAGCCCAGAACATAGCCTGGGGCCCCCAGGGGCCAACATGTTATTGTGGTGACAGATGTGTCAGGTGATCTGAATCTGTGGTCACTAAACATTCAAATGCCTGACGTTTGGTAGTTAAGTAAATATTTGTGGAATGAACTCCCCTATCTTAATCCATGCTTACTTAACAACCTTCTGATTAATTGACTCTGTATGATCAAAAATAAATATTATGCTTAACAGAAAATTTGTATTTAATAGCTAATAGATCCTTAGCTCTTTTGGTCATTTAATCGGGTAGAATGCTTCCAACTGCAATTGGCAGGAAACCCAGCGGAAAGTCCTGTAGGTGACATGAAAACGTGTTTTGCCAAATCAGTATTGCTGGGGCTCCCGGGCCGGTCGGCTCAGAGGCCCAGCTGTGTCAGCGGGAACCTAGATCCTTCCCGTCGCTCCTCCGCCAGGGTTAGCCCCAGCCCCTCGCAGTCTTCAGTGGTGACCGTCTTGGGGGCGTGTTTTCTCATTTCCAGCCACAGAAAAAAGGACTCCTTTCCAGCACTTATGAACAAGAAGTCCTTCCTACCCATCTGACTGGGCCATGTCAGGCAAGTGCCTGTCCCAGGACCAATAGCGCCTTGCACTGAGTAGCGTAAGCGTGGCTTTCTAATCCAATCTCTGTCCAGGAGGAGGGGGCTGGGAGTGCCCATAATTGGCTTAAAATAACCAGCCCCTGTCCTCAAGCGTGGGGGTCATGTGTTCCTAGGTCACTTTGGCTCCTTGGGGGAATGACTGTTAGGCAAAAAACACCTACTGCAACAGCATGCGCTGGGTCTGTAACACATGTAGGTTACAGTCCAGTTTCCTCCTGGTCCAGTTCACAATCTTCCTGAAGAGGATGATGGGCCTGAATGTCCCTTCACACTGCCCTCCGCAGAGCCGTGGCAGGCGCGTGGGCCTCGGCATCAGGCACACAGATGAGGGTGCCTTGTCTTCCGGAAAAAAAGATCGAAATGTCTCAAATTGTTTCACGAACCCACTATACTTGCATTTGATCTTAGTTCTTACTGTTTTTTTGAACCTGCTGAAAATATTGGTGTTTCGATCAAGATTCCTCCTCAGACTCACTTTGACCATGATAATACTTTTGGGGAGAAAATGGAAGTTGGTTATTTGGTGGCTGTTACTGTTTCCCCACTTTTGTTATATTAGTACCTTGAGTAATTTTGTCACCATGCGGACGTAAACTAGGACACTATACCTGTCACATGCCTTTATAAGAATGAAGTCCATGTTTTGGATTATGCTTTTAATATTAAAATCAATAGAGACCTTCATAGTCTAGACATGACCGGTAAAACTATTGGTAAAATTTATATTAAAGTATATTTTGTTACTATATAAATAAGCTTTTTAAAGTGTTTACAACTATAAAAATTGTGACACATCTCTTTAATCCCTCTTATATTATGTAGTAGTAAAGTTAATTTTCCCTAGTTATGTTTTCCCAAGAACAGTGTTATTTCTAGCTATTGAGTGACTAAAGAAGCTTTCGGGTCGGTATCTTTGAATATGGCCTGATCAAAGATTCTCTGGTATTAATCTACTGTTGTTTCTATTCTTGGACCAGGAACTCATTCCTTATTGAAAAACCATTAGTGTGTCTGGGCAGAATGATAATCCTAGCCTCTAGGTAAGGGGTGAAGTTAGGATAATGTACACACAGTCCTTTGTATCCAGTGTGTCAAAGCCTCACACCAACAGCGGAAGGTAAACACTGGGACCCACCAGCAGGAGCCTGAATGGTCAGGGGCTCTGCCCAAGGTCCCAGAGCCTAGGAGCGGCGGGGCTGGGATTTGAACTCCAGGTTCTTCCCTTTCTTTCCCCTGCAGAAATCTCCTCTACTCTCTGAGAGCCGATCCAGATTCGCCATTCTTCCTGGATCTCACTGCTCTAGGGCATGTTCTTGGCAAACATTGGATGTTTAACAGAAGTCGAAATCTATTCTGAACTCGGGGTGAAATTGGGGATGGGGCAGGAAACGAAGCTTGTACCTTCTAAACTAACGCAGAGACCTCAAGCACTCACGAGGGGCGCTTTCACAGATCTGCGTGATCACAAAGTCGCACATTCTATGGGAGTATTCAGGACTTGCTCCAAAGACACAGTTCAGAAAGATGTTCTCTGTGTATAGCCTCATGAAATTAACTGTTCACCGTTTTTTTTCACGCTACTTAGAGTGTTCTCTGAAACATTTTGACAAAGCACTGGGCCGTATTTCTTTACAGAGTTTTATCCTCCCTATATCTAAATCAAACTCAACCTTCTACTCTTTAAAATTTCCAAAACTTGTTTCCTGGTTAAGGATGATGTTTTTATTAGGCCTCTTCATTTCCGGCTACTGCACTGGCCGCTGACTTCCTTTCCAGGCAGCTTTCTACTTTAGGAGAATACGTTCTCTTTTAATAATATGTTTAATAATAAACATATTATTTCATCAAGCAGAAAGCAGCTAAGAACTTGCCACTTTGATGCTGGGTGGCTGCCTAGCCAGGCTCACTCACCTGCCAACTACCCTTTGTCCCCACCGCAGGCCCACGCTGGGTTAGACCCACGTGAGCACTTCCGCAAAGTCGCAGGTCCTGACCCGACCCTGCGCGGTCACTGGAGAGCCTGTGCTGCCGATGTGAAGTCCGCAAACGTTCCGATGTTCTGTGCTGACCTTTGATTCGGGCCCAGGCAAACCCCCGGTGCTCCGGGCGGACGCGCAGTGCCCCATTAGACTCTGCCGCCTTTCCTCCTCCCGCCCTCCTTTCTTTCCTGCCTCCAGGGGTCAGTGCTCTCCTGCCGCCCAGACCTTCCTTCCCCCCTCAGCTGGCATTTCACAGAGGTTTCTGCCACTTAATTCCTCCCTGACCAACACACCAAACGTTTTTCTTTTGAAGTACGAGTCACCTTACGTCCTCTGCTCTGCTAACTCCTTCTCACTGCTGTCATCTGATAACCTAGGGGCCATTCCTTATTCTACAAGGTCACCTGGCTCCTAGTCTTGCTCTCCACCCCAGATCCTTCCTGATCCTGGGTGACTGGTTCCGCATACAGAGGGGCCGATCAACCACGTAGTTTCCCAGGTCTGTGACTTCAGCTCTTGTCACCCTCTCTCACCTCGTCTGCCCCCGCTGAGGGACTCACTTCCCTGGCTGCTCACTGGACACATGTCCCATTCTGCTCACACCCATCCAGTCCGCACTTGAAGAGCTCCAGGCTCGGGTCCCCCTCCACCCCATCCCTTCTTTTCAGGCAGTGAGCTGCTGCCCCTGCAGATACGACACCCGTGCCCCCTCCTTCTACCTCTTCTTCCTCGTCCTTCAACTGTACATGCTCTGCAGATCCCAGCCCCAGCTTCCCAGCCATCTGCCTTACCTGCTGCTCTAGAGACAAGGTCCTTGTAGATGGAGATCACTGTAGACTTAGGGTCTCTGCTTTCAGTGAGTGCTGAGCATGACTTTGCAGTCCCTTTTCTCATCCCTCAGCTGTGTTAACCCTTCACCGACCTCAAGCCCTTTCTCTCACTTTCAGCCAATGACAGGGAAGAAAAACATGCCACCCTAAAGAAACTCTCCTCCCCCTCCCTTCTCCAGCCAGGAAACTTACTTTCCTCCTCACTTACCCTGAACCCTTGTCCTCTTGTCTCCAAGGAAAGGGGTGGGTGGGGACTCCCTCCCTGTTGGAGACGGACCCCTGCCCTCAAGTTCAGGGGCTCCGATCACCCATCGTCCCTTTCTTTGTTTACTGGTAACTTCCCGCCTGTTTGTCTTCCCCCCTGCACACTCGCCGAACGCCCCCATCTCTTACCCCCACAGCCAAGCTTCCTGTGAGAGTGTTCATTGCTCTTTATCGGCAGTGGCTTCTCGAATTCTTCAGCGGACTGACTGCACCCCGACCTCCAGTGAAGGGGATTTTACCTGGGGTGCTGGCGGTCACACTCGGTGGATTTTATATTTTTCCTAAAAGTTTTAAAGTATTGTTTTAAGTCAGTGATTTATTTTGAATTAATTTTCCTAAGACATGAGACTTAGGTCATAGGTCCTTTCCGCTCTTAGGGATGATCACATACTTCAGTGCCCTTTGCTAAAAGGCTAACATTCTTCTGTTACAAAAATTGTTTTTGCACTTTCAAAACTGATTGGACATATTAATACTTGTCCGTTTTTTAGTTCTCTGTTCTGTTCCATTGATCTATGTGTCTCTCTTCTTCCAATAATACCACAAAGTCATGACTCCTGTAGCTCTGTTCAAATCAGTTAAAGTGATTCCTTCCACTTTATTCTCATTTTTCAAAATCATTTTAGTTATTCCAGGTCCTTTGTTTTTCCATATAACTTTTAGAATAATGTTGTCTCTGTCTACCAAAAAGTCTTGCGAGCATTCTGATAGGAACTTCATTAAACAAAGATCAGTTTGGGGAGAATTGACATATTTACTAAGTCTAGTCTTCTAATCCATGAACACGATATATCTCTTCATGTATTTAGATTTTCTTTTGTTTCATTGGTATTTTGTAGTTTTTAACATAGAAGTCCTTTACATGTTTTGTTAGATTTGCACCAAAGTATTTTTCAAGTGATTGTAAGTGGTCTTATATTTTTAATTTTGATGCCCACATGTTTGTTGTCAGTAGGCAGAAATATAATTGATTTTTATCTTGGCCTTGCTGAACTCACTTATTGGTTGTAGGAGAGCTTTTTTTTTTTTTTTTTTTTTGGTGAGATTCCTTGGATTTTCTACGTAAACAGTCATGTCTGCTAATCAGGAGAATTTTATTTCTCCCTTTTTTGATCTGTATGCCTTTGTTTCTTTCTCATGCCTATTGGCACGGTCAAAACTCCCTGTATGACATTGAATAGCTATGGTGAGAGCTGTCTCCTTACTTTGTCCCTGATCTTGGGTGTAAAGCAGTCTTTCATTAACAAGATTAGTTGTAGAATTTTTAAAATGCTCTTCATCAAGTTGAGGAGGTTCTCCTCTTGTTTTGTGAGAGATTTTATCATGAATGAGTGTTGACTTTTGTGAAATGCTTTTTCTGCATCAGCTGATATGATCATGTAATTTTTTCTTTTAGCCTATTTATAGTGTAATTACATTGATCGAATTTCAAATATTTTAGGCTTTCCTCCATGAAATAAAGCCCACTTGGTCATAGTGTATAATTTTATATGTGTGTATATATATATGTATATATTACTGAATTCAGTTAGCTAATATTTTATTAAATATTCGTAAGGGGTATTGTTCTGTAGTTTGTTTTAGTACTGTCTTTTTCCTGTTTTGGCATCAAGGTAAAAATATCTTTATAAAATGTCTTGGGAAAGTTTTCTGCCCTTCTGTTTTCTCAAAGAGGTTGTGTAGACTGGTGCTGAATCTTTTTTATGTTGGTAGAATTCTCTAGTGAAACCATTCCTGGCTTGAACTTTTTTTGGTGAGTTTCAAAATTACAAATTCAGTTTCCTTTCTAGTTCTAGGGTGTTTAGTTATCTATTTGATGTTGGGTGGGTTGTTGTACTTCATGTTTTCAAGGAACTGGCCCATTTCACCTGAGTCCTAAGTAGTGTGTGCAGAGCAGTTCCTGTCGTCAGTTCTTTGTAACCCTCCTGTTGTGAGCGGGGCCAGTAGGGATTTGCCTGCCTTATTCCTGATATTGGCTCTTTGGGTCCTTGTTACACCGACGGGTTAAAGATGGCCCCTGTGTGTTGGCCCCCACGTAGTTTTCTTCTCCACCGCGAGCTGGAACATTAGTTCAAAGCTTGCCAGCACCAAACTCAAATTCTTACCTGCTCAGTAGTTGTTAAACAGCCCTAATAAGCCCGTTACAGCCATCTAGAGACGGCCTGCTCTGTGCACCCTGTGAAATCGCGTTCACCATCTGTTAACCTCTGATGAGACAAGATCTCAAGCTGCTGCCGCCCACCAGACTGCTGAGCGACATCACCTAGACACCCAAGTCCCTCTCTGATGCCCTGTTCCTCTTCTGGGCACCATGTCAGAAAGGCCCCCTGCGGTGTGGGAGTTCCCCTCCCACCAGCTGTCTGGGTGCTGCCTGGGCCACGTTTGTGGTGTGCAGGGGCCCTTGCACAAGCATGTCTTCCTCTGCTCAGCCCCAGATCCTCGAGCTCCCCACCGCGGTGCTCAAGGTTTGTCAGTTTCACTGATCTTTTTAAGGAGCCAGCACTTCTTTTTCTGGATTTTGATACTTGTTTTTGTTTTCAGTTTTATTGATTTCTTTATTATTTTCTTTCTTCTTCGTGCTTTAAATTTATTTCGCTCTTCTTTTTCTAGATTCTTGAGGGTTGAAGCTTCATTGATCGAGACTTTCCTCTTTTCTTCTTTTTTAAAATTTTATTATATTTTTTCCATTACCATTTATCCCCTTTATACCTTCTTCCACCTCCACCTACCCCCCTCTTTTCTAACATGTGCATTTAGTGTTCATTTGGTACTGAATTTTCTTTCTATTCAGCTCAGTGTATTTTTCTATTTCTCATAAGACTTCCTTTTTAGATCATGGGTTATTTAGAGGTTTGTTGGTTAGATGAAAAATAACATAAACAGAGCCCCTTTAAAATGGGACTGGAGCTCCCATCCAGAGGAACTGGCGTGCACATCCTAGTCCTCGAACCTTTGGGATACGGTGTGACGGGGAAAATAACTTCGGGCTGGGCCCGAGTGCATTTTGTCCCGAAGAGCTGTTTGCAAAGATGACAAGAAAGCAGATATCATGACTGCCGGACTGGAGGGGAACATTATGTGGGATGTTATCACTGTGTTGACTTATCTGCGCCTATAAAATGTCTTCCTTCTACTCGTGTGATCGTTCTCCTTTCGCATAAAGACCCCTGGCCTAACGGGAACGCTGTTGGGTGTCCTCCCAAATCAGTGCTTCCCAAACAGCTCATCTTTTGAACCTCAAATAAATGTCTGTTGCCCCTCACTTTGGCATTTATGTTAGGTTAACAGCTAGTATCAAGTACAGTCACGTGCCGCATAACAGTGTTTCAGTCAGTGACAGACCACATGTGTGGCCGCATGTGTGGCCGCAGGCCACGTGACTACAGTGGAGCTGAAAAAGGCCTCATCACCCAGTGAGTTCATGGCCTACGAAGTCCGAGAACCTGCCAAGGGTGAACAGGTTGCTAGAAGAACAGGCCGCGGTTGAGCGGGCGAGCAACTCCCCCTGGGTGTGCATGAGGATGGCAGTGTGGGCCCGAGAGGCGGCCCCTGAGGACACCGGCTCATGAGGAACCGTTGGAGCTGGAACGGGAACGCAGAGCTGGAGGGGAGGCAAAGGAGAAGGAAGCTGCAGGAGAAGAAGGAAAGAGCCACCATGAAAACTCACAGTGAAGAGTTTAGCAAGCGGCCTTTGTAGACTTCCAGAAGCTTCTTAGAAAGTTTGAAAACACAGACCCCCGAACATCAAAAGGTTTTCATTAGTAGAGAGGGTACATTATCTGCTTACAAGCAAAGCCACAATGAACAGAAGAAGAAACACCGGGCAAACCCCCACGCGCCTGTTCCGAAAAGTGAGACCTCCTCAAGAAGAGCCTGCGGCAGGTCCTTCAGGAGGCATTCCGGAAGAAGGCATTGTCGTCACAGGAGATGACAGCGCCACGCCTGGGACGGCCCCCGAAGACCCTCCTGCGGGGCGGGACGTGGAGGAGGAAGACAGTGATGCTGGTGAGCCCGACCCTGTGTAGGCCGAGGCTAATGTGCGTGTTTGTGCCCTAGTTTTTAATTTAAAAGTTTAAAAAGTTAAAAAAAATTAATTTTAAAAATAAAAAAAGGTTTTAGATTAAGAATATAAAGACTTTTTGTACAGCTGTGCAATGTGTTAGTATTTAAGCTAAATGTTATTATAGAAGAGTTGAAATTCTTTTTAATTTTAAACTTTATATAGAGTAAAAAATGTACAGTAAGCTAAGGTTAATTTATCATTTAAGAAAGAAAATATTTTTAATAAATTTAGTGTAGCCTCAGTGCCCAGGGTTATAAAGGCCACGTAGACGGGAACCCCCAGGCCTTCACACCCTCCCTCCCCCTCCCTTGCGGAGCAGCGCCCGGCCCTGCAGGCCCCACCCGTGGCGAGTGTCCGTGCAGGTTCACCGTTTTATCTTTCCTGCCGTATTTTCTGTGCTTTTTGTATGTGTAGATACACAAACTCTCAGCATTGTGTTACAGTTGTCTTCAGTACGCAGTGCAGTGACATGCTGTGCAGGTATAGACAGGGAACAGTAGGCTCTACTGGACAGCCCAGGCCTGTGTCAGTGCGCTCTGTGGGGCTCAACAACCCCTGAACGGCCTGAGGGTGCATTTCTCAGCACAAACTCCATCGTTCTGCAATAGGCGACTGGCTGTATTTGGAAATGTTCCTGTTTTCATTTTGTTACTGATTTCTAGTTTGATTCCACTGTTGTTGGAGAATACATTCTATATGATTTAGGTCTTTTAAATTTGTGAAGGTTTGCTTTATGGCCCAGGATGTGGTCTATCTTGATAGACGGTCCACGGGCCCTTCAAAAGCGTGTGCTCTGCCCTTGGGGAGGGCGTCCTATAAGTGTTGGCCCCGTTCTGCGGTTGACTGTATTGAGTTCCTTTGGGTCCTTGCTGATTTTCTGTGTAGTTGTTCTATCAGTTGTTAAAAGAGGGGCACTGAGGTCTGTAGGCATAATTGTGGATGTTAACCTAAAAATAAAACAGCCTTTTAAAGTGAGAGGCAACAGACATTCATTGGAGATGAAAGACTACCCATTTGGGACACACCGATTCAGGCAGAAGCTTAAAGGATTCTGGAAATACTTTATTTCCATTTCATGGAAAACAACATCCCAAATTCAGTATGTTACTCTGTGTGAAGAAGAAATGAAGAGCTCCCTCTACACTGCACGAGACACAGTTCACACCTGGATTACCGGCCCAGACGGAGTAAGCTGTTCTTCCCAGAGGCTACAGATGAGGGAACAGAAACAAGGCGACAGGAATCCCCCATTCCGGGGAAACTCACAGCCGTTTAAAAAAAAGAAGAAGGAGAAGAAAGAAGTGGACTTCTCAAAGCTCAAAAGTCTACCAGGGTTTTTCCGTTGCACAGAAAACATTTGAAATTTCTAGGCTTTTTCTGCTTATTACTTATAGTCATATTTCTTGAATAGTGGCTAGCAAAGGGACAAATTTTATTTATTACAAGAGTAGTTTTCAGGCTTCTGACAACAAAGGAAATTGCCCCAAAAGCATAGTTTAAAAACCACTGAATTACCATGTAAGCCCAATATCAAAAATGTGAGAAGGTAAGTCAACATTGTTCATTGTCGTTTCACAAAATATTGATACCTCGTTTTGTGATATTAATAGCTAAGATTTCATTAAATTTTATAATTGTAATCTAAGAATAAATTGATAGTCCCTGTTTGAAAGTTATTTTTCATGGTCTCTTTTGTTTTTCAGATTTTTTGTTTAAGTTCTTGGTTATTGGAAATGCAGGAACCGGCAAGTCTTGCTTACTTCATCAGTTTATTGAAAAAAAATGTAAGTGACATGAAATGGTCATTGTTTTGTGCATGTCTTCTCAGAGTGCCCTCTTGCTCAGCTTTGTTTATAGGAAAACTTGCTGAATTTTGAGGAAAAAATCATAGTTTAAAATGTTTTAAAATAACATTAGAAGTTT
Organism: Mormoops blainvillei; assembly: GCA_004026545.1. Taxonomy (NCBI): domain Eukaryota; kingdom Metazoa; phylum Chordata; class Mammalia; order Chiroptera; family Mormoopidae; genus Mormoops; species Mormoops blainvillei. The sequence continues at coordinate 157,680 of PVJD01003200.1, read as the reverse complement.
GTTATTAAACTTTTTACATATGACTGAGTCTCTATTACGTTAGCATTTCCGTTTTGCAGTGGTTCACTGTTCAGTACATAGTTACTCATACTGTACACTGTCCAGATGCTCACATACAATACGATGATGGGGAAGACGGCAGAGAATTTTCATTTCTAGGGGGGGCGCCCGAGAGGCCCTCATAGTACATTTGCGTAAGCCAGTAACACTTGGTCCTCGGTAGCCTAGTATTGTAGTTAAGGCAGCTGTTGTCTTCCATTCTATCTTACGGGTGAAGAAACAGAGGTTTAGAGAAGTTAGGATGTACTCTTGGGATGGGCACCTAGTAACTGGTCACCTAGTAAAAGGTCTTTTGACCACAGAACTCATCTTTTGCCATTGACTTGCACTGTTGATAAGGGAGGTTCAGTGTTTTATTTCAGACTATTGTGGAAAGCTGTAAGTTTGAAAGGCCTTTATAAATAGTGCTTTTTTATAGTAATGGAAAGACTTGTGGAGAACGACCTGTTTAGTGGCAGTTGGGTAAAGGCGTGAAAACAGAATTAATTTCAATTAATGAAGTGCATCTTAAGCAGGTGTGTACTGTGAGGTCCCTGCGGTGATGGGTAAAATGGAGGGAGAGAGGCAGGATAAGGTGTTTTGGCAAAGAGCTTTGAAGAAGAATAAAACTCTCCATATTCATCAACCAGGAGTTTGTTGGCAGCTCTGTTTAGTGGCATGGACCCAGCTCGGGTCAGTCCTGGAGCCGGTGCTCACTGGCTCTCCCCGGGCAGCCCCGGCTTCCTCACAAGGTGCTGAGACTTTGCGTCGTGCCACCTCGGAAAAGAACACCCAGAGGACGCTGGGTCAGGGACCCAGCCGGCTCCATCCTCCCCTCCTCTCCCTGGAGTGCCGTCCCCTCGCCCTAACGATGGTTAGTCTGGACGGTCCGAGGTCTTGATGTAATAAGGTTTCAGGGCACTTCTCCTATGGCCTTGTCAAAATCAGGGTGCCCTTGGGCTTTAGCCATTGCCCTTCGAAGGTTTTACTCCAAGGCTTGCCTGCTGGCATAATTCTGGTGAAATGTCCATGCCAGTTCTGCGTTGACTGGGCCTGAGACCGGCTGAGACAGCCAGTACTGACCTTGTCTCTCCCACACCTCCCGGAAACAGTGACCGCACCTGCACGCGGCACCTCTTCTCCAGTGCAGCTCTGTCTTGCGGTGTAACTGTAAACTAGTCAGTGGACTGTGTGGCCCCGCAAGCTTTTAGCTCATCCTCTCATCGGCCCAGATTTTCTTCTACAGATGGCTTACCGCAGCTGGTTTAGCAAACCGATTTTGCCTGCTTCCCTGCCCATTCACACAGATACTGTGGATTTCTCCAACAAACCCATTCCAGATTACTGCCACACGGCACAAATTCCCGAAAACTCGACAGTGACAGTGTGCATCGAGTTCTGTTTTGGGGATTTGATTTTTGTTTTGTTTACTCTTATCTTTTCCTCTTAATCTTTGGTCTCCATCAAGTTTCTTTCGAGGGATTTTTATTCCCTTTCATTTCTTTAGAATATTTCTCCACTCAAATAGTTGAAACTCTCACTCCCTCATTAGTGACCGAGTCGCAGATCTGTCCCGGGGCAGTAAGTCCTTTCGGATGGCACTGGGTGTCTAATGCAGTCTCATTTGTGAGCACCGCAGCGGTGGACAGGGGTACCTGGCTCTCATTCACAGTGACCAGCTCCAAGCGTGGGCTTTAACATGTGTGGTCTGTTTCACGGGTTTTGAGAAAAAGCGTTATTGTCTCTTTGAGAATGGGGACTGTGTGCGTTGTGTTTAAAACAGTGGATGCCTGTCAGCTGGCAGTTGGAGAAATGAGGGCCTAAAAGCAAGTGGCGTTGCCCATGGATTTAACCCCCGAATTTAATGTTGCTCGTTTAAATCTATAAGCTTGTTTCCTTGCCGTTCTGAAATTAAATGTTGTGTTCTTTTTCTTTTTCAGTCAAAGATGACTCAAATCATACAATAGGAGTGGAATTTGGTTCAAAGATAATAAACGTCGCTGGTAAATATGTAAAGTTACAGATATGGGATACAGCGGGCCAAGAACGATTCAGGTAGCCCTTCCTCTAACTTAGTAATGATATTCGAAAATTGCATTTGAAATGCTCAGTTATGCTCTCTTAATATATGTGCTCCCCACCCCCAGCCTCCTTGCACAAATGTTAGAAACCTCACCCCTGGAAGCTTTAAGACAAGTTAAAAGTCGGTTCCTCTCCACGCAGCGTCAGTTTACCAAAGAATCCATTAAAGTCTGTTCCGAGTGGGTGCATTCTAGTTTCGGAGCTAATTTGTTCATGGAACTAGCGAGGACATTAGGATGTGGCATTGCATGTTCTACAGCATCCTTAGAAATACAAGGGCAAGTAATACCACAAACAATTTTTCTCTATAGTTCACTTTTTAAAAAGAATTTTTAAAAACCTCTTGAGAGGTTATGGTTTTTTTTACATGAATAGAGCGTGTTCTGATGGTTGATACACATTCCACAAAATACCCTCTCCTCCACACTTAGGTTACGCACCAGTTAAAACTGATGCTTGCAGCGGTGAGCCCAGGTCGCTGCAGATAAGGCGACGTGTTTCATATTCTGCAGCTACTAAAGCAGAGGTAGAGCAATACTTCAGCTGGGTTATCTGAGCACACGCACAGTCAAAACAGAACGTATTCAAGTTTCAAATTGCAGTTCAGTAAAATTGACTTGCACTGCGAGCATTTCACTTAATTATGTATGTGACTTTAGTCTGGTATATGTTATATTCTAGATGTTCAACAACTGTTTGGTTCAAAAATATTGTAACCATTTTCAGTCACAGTCATTCTTCTGGAAGCACTGATTAAACATGGTGGATTCAACCCAACTTTTATGCCTTCTCACCCCTAAAGCCCCACTGAAATGACTATAAAATAACTGAGATCGTATTAACTAAGATAAAACTTTTTTAAATGAAAAAAGGAGAAAGCTTACTTGTGATGAAAACATTTCAAAAACTGCTAAAGCAGGGAAATGGCCGGCGCAGCGAGCAGCCCAAGGCAGAGGGATCCACTCCGTAGAGCACTTCTCATGGGCGAGGCCGTCGGGCGGGAAGCCATTCCTTCCAGATGAGACCCAGGACCGGTCAGGGTTTGGGAGCGTAGGGTTCTACAGGAGGGAGGGGTTAAAGTGTTTATGTCACATGCGCGTGTGCACAGGGAGCGGTTCAGTCTCTAGTTGCAACAGAGCCTAGACCCCAGGCCCGAAGGCACAGCAGGAGGCTGGGATCGGGCAGGGACCAGACGGAGGGAGACTGATAGAAGGACCCTAACCCTCTTCCCCGCCTCCTCCCGAGTTGCTGGGCGCCAGGAGTATATGTTTCGGGAAGGAGAAATGATTCTTCTCTGCAGAAAAAAAAATAGCCCCAAAAGGAAGGCTTTAAGAAAGTAACATTTCAGTTTCCCCAATAAAACAGCCCCAGTTTCTATCCGTCCATCTTACAGTGAAGTCTCACCCCACACTTAAAGAGCTGCTTTTAGAACACTTTTTCATTCCTTGCTCTTGAATATAAAGGATACCTAGGATCACCAGGCATTTGAAGAACATTTCTAAAATAAAAGAAAGAGCTCAAAGTAAATAGTAACCTTCAGGACACCGGAAAAAACAGTAAAACTACAGTATCCTCAGAAATAAGAGCAGAGATTACATTCAAGTAATAAGGACAAAATTATATTTTAAAAAGAACAATTAAAATAATATGTTAAATAGAGTAGTGGTCCAGAAAGTTAAATAAATTGGAGATGAAAAGGGAGAGACAACATTTAAAAAATATGCAGAATTAATTCCGGAATTCCAGTGTGGCCACCAGGAGTTCCAGAGGACAAGAGCAGAGGGAACAAATCAAAGGAAACTTTCTTTCCATCGGAGGAGTGCGATTCCGGATGTATTGGCCTTCCTTACGCCGAACACGAATGGACGAGCGGGAAAGTATCCAGACCGGGACCCAGCACGTGAAATTTCAGGCACAAGGGATGAAGCAGAGCAACCAGGGGGTCCCAGGAGGAAGAACAGTCACACGGAAAGGGCTAGAAATGGGAGTTGCCCTGCACCATTCAACAGCAGCATTTGGACGCTAGAAGATACTGACGTGTTGCCTTCGAAACTCAGCATGAAAAATTCTTTTCCAACCTAAAATGCAAAACTTAACCAAACTGTCAATCATGTGTGAAAGTAAAATCAGAATTCCTTGAGATATGCAAGAAGGCGGATGGAGGTTATCTTAGAAACTTCAGGAGCTCACACTCGACCCACACAAGGGCCGGCAGGAACCCAAAAAGCGGAAGATGAAGTGAAGTAGGCAGAGGCCCATCCTGAGCGAGGACAGGAAGTGTCACATGGAGACCTCATGAGACGGTACTGCCAGCTAGCAGGCGGGCGGGGAGTATAAGTGAGCTAAAGATTCTTTATCAAAGCAGGAAAGCAATAAGCTCGAAAATTAATGATTCAAATCATTCGACATTTTTAGAAACACAGAAAAAAATACCAGAAAAATAAACTGTAAGCTTCTCCAAAGTAAGGATTTTTGCATTTTGGGCTTGTTTCTCCAGAGCCCAGAGTAGTGCCTAGCACAGAGGTGTTCGATATGATTAAGTCATTAATCCAAGAGAAAAATCAAGTCCTGAAGGAGAGCACTGGGGGGGTAGGGGCTGGGGGGCAGGAGACAGGACAAGGCAGGGGACAGCAGGGTTTCCGTCCCAGCCCTTTAGCAACACATCACTTTAACACTCTGTACGTGTGTTACCTTGGTTCAAGTAACTAAAAAAAATTTAATACCTCAAAAGGGTAACCTTAAATGTTTAAATTTATATACCTGAATAATTTATATAAAAAGCCATATGTCAAGATACAGCGTTGTACAGTAAGTTTTATAGTAAATTATTAAGAAACAGATGTTGATGCGATGTATCTTAGATACCTCTTTTTCTAGAAACTAGGTGCCTGCTAAAGCTAAAATAAAAGAGTTGCCTCTTAATATGTGTGGAAATGACGCCCCCTCCCCCCGACCTCCCGCTACCACGGGAAGAGCTAACAGTCCCTCCTTCTCATGCTGGCCTGGCCGCCATTTCTGTAAGAAATGTGCCCTCTGTGGTAGTGACCTAATAACAGGAGAAGGGAACTTCCCCCACATGCCTGCCTTTGGAGGTAAAGGCTAAAAGCGAATTTAAAAATAGGTGCCTTCTCAACATGTAAGGTAATAATGAGAAATGCTGAGTTTTCCTGTGAGTTTCATGGTTTCCCCCCTAAGGTAGGCATTGTTCATTTCTGTGGTGTCTGTTTACTGACACCAAATGTGGGGCTTACCCAAATTCTCCAACGCCAACCGGGTGTCCAACAGTGCAGTTCAATTCTGACACTATCTGGAGTTAGCTTCAGCCCCCACAGACTAAGGGGTCAGTCCCACGAGACCGCCACCACTAATGGACCCCAGTCACAAGTGGGGCGCCCAGGCCACCCTCACTTCTGTCCAGCAAACTACGAATTCAGGGGTTTCTATAATCACACCCCCTAGGCTTGGGTAACTCATTGAAACGCCTTACAGAACGCAGGGCAGCACTGTGTTTGCTGTTGCCAGTTTATGCTAAAGGTGCACTTCAGAAACCACTGAACGGGAGAGGCGCGTGGGGCCACGGTTCCAGTGGTGACAACTCCAATCCGGCCTCTGCACACAGCGGGCACCGCAGGCCTTAACAGGGAGTCGCTGCTCTGAGGACGGACCGAGGGACACCGTGGCCCCGAGGACCCAAGACCTAGGCAGCTTCAGGGGCCCTGGCAGAGACCAGGCAGTTGGATGCGGGTGGTGCCGGGAAGACAGGCACAGTGTGGGGTGTGGTCACACGGGGCCTGGCGAACGGGCAAAGAAGGGTCGAGGGTAAAGAGATTTCTGGCAGTTTGGATACCTGCTTTGCCCCTTCCCACCATGACAGGCCTGGGGGTGGGAACCAGAGGTTGTCTTACAAATGTGAAGTGTGACACGTTCCCCGGGCAGTCTCGTGGAGATGTCGGGGCAACAGCTGGACCTTACAGAAGTGGCCTGAGCTGAAGACTAAATCTGAACCGAGAGCATTAACAGAAGAGAGAACCGGGGGCCCCGCCCTGCGGACTCGGGTACAACCTGGGCAGAGTCAGAGGGCTCCGGAGTTGGAGGAGGGGCCACGGCGAGGAGAGGAGGAAGGCAGGGCGACGGGGCTGCAGGAGCCAGGCCGCGAGGGCGTCCAGGAGCGCAGAGCGAGGCAAAGGATGGGGACCCAGAATGCCCCTGGGTTCCGACGCACGGAGACTGCGCGCCCTCGACGGGCTGTGATGGTGGAGGGGCGGCGACGGGCACCAGGTGCGAGGCGAAGGCGAGGAGGCGGTGGGTGCACTCAGCTCCCGAGAAATGTGCACAGGGGACGAGCCATGGGCTGGCGGCGGAAAGAACTGGGTGGCATCTGTTGTTTTTAAGATGGAAGGCCCCGGCGTAAATTTTATGTTGTTAATGGGAAAAAGCGAACAGGAGGGAGATTGATAATGCAGGGGAGAAAGTGTGTTACCAAAAGTGAACAGTGTTCAAGAGCAGGACGGGAGACGCACCGCAGTGCTCAGCCGCGATGGGTCAGGGAAGGCGGGGGGTGAGGACGGAGCGCGGGGCCCTGGACTCGTCCCCACCTGAGGCCTTCCCTTGTCCAGGCAGCTGTGCAGGGGACTGGCGCCATCAGAACCCCCAGAGGAGGTGGAGGAGGGCTGCTCCGTGCTTAGTGCCACCTCGGGTTTGTGGTGGCCCCCTTTGTGCCTTCGGAAGACTCACCCTCCCCCTAAGTTCTCAGAGCACTCGCAATGTCTGCACGCAAGCTTCGTTCTCCATTTAGAGGACATACTTGTCCCTGCCTAATGTCCACCCCTCACCCCCATCATTTCTGTGACATGATTTCAGACAGAAGAATAGCTCCTCATCGATATGTTTAGATGTCTTTGAGTCACGTCTCTTTCTTTTTTTAAGAGAGAGAGAGGGAAGGGAGGGAGAGAGGGAGAGAAACATCAATATGTGGTTGCCTCTCGCAAACACCCCCAAACTGGGGACATGGCCTGCAACCCAGGCATGTGCCCTGACTGGGAATGGAGCCAGTGACCTTTCAGTTCACAGGCCGGTGCTCAACCCACTGAGCCACACAAGCCGGGGCTGGTCACAAAAGAGTCACATCTCTTTTAAAGCAACGTCTGTCCCTGCATTGTGGCTCACGAAGCCAAAAGGGGCGCTTTGGTGCAGAAGGTGGTGCTCAGCAGTGGAGGACCTTGGTTAGTTGAAGTAAAAGCCGTGTAACTCTTTCAGGTCTGTAACCAGAAGTTACTACAGAGGCGCCGCAGGGGCTCTCCTCGTCTATGACATCACCAGGTATGCAGACCCCCCCCACGCCGTCCCCCAGAGGAAGAGGCAGCCGGGCTGCCCCCTGAAGTCCCGCCGGGTACAGGCACACCGCTCGCAGTGTGCGTTGTGTGTGCGGCGGGCCGCCTGGCCAGGAGGGGTCGTGGAGGTTTTGAACCAGCCTCTGCCACAGCTTTACCATGTAAATAAAGCTGTTTGTCAGCATTCAGCTAGACGAGCATCATCATGTTTCCTAACAAGATGCTTTGACACTTTCCTTAAGGTTCACGGAGTGAAGCTTCACATGTAGTGAATTATTAGAAATACTCGGCGCTGGCTGCGGGCACAGGCTGCGGGCTTAGACCGCCTGGCTGCCAATCTCACTCTGGGTTCCCAGCGCCGTGACGCCCGCGGGCCAGGTGCCCCAGCTCTCAGGACTCTGGGTTCCTTGTCTGTAGACTGGGATAATGGGGATCATGTAATACTCGTGGGGTCCCTGGGCAGGCACACTGGCTGATGTAAAGGATCGTCATAAGGATCTAAGTCCGCACGGTCCTCTGTGTAGCTGTCACCCACATATCGCAGTGAAATGACAATAGAAAGTCAGTGCCTTGGCCTCACTTGCCCTGTTTCGGGTGCTCAGGAGCCGCACTGGTGCGGGTTATAGAACTTGCCTTGCTGGCAGAAGTCCTATCAGAGAATGTTGGCCTCCGTGTTTGCTACATAAAACCTGTCATCTAAACCGTCCCCCCAGGGCTCTTTCTGGGTTGGAACTTGCCCCACTGGAGGGCTTTCCTCGGCTTCTGTGACACAGGCCCCGTGTGTTGGAACAAGGCGCCCTGGCCGAGACCCACCACACTTTCCCTGCGGTGAAGGGCTCTGCCTGCTAGTGCGCAAAGTCACTGTTAGGCTATCAGAGTGCCGTGCCGCAGGGGAAGTTTGTCCTTGGATGTCTGTGGGCTGGAAACAGCAGGCCTGAGAAGATCACGGAGTCAGAAAAGACCCTGTCACATCCTGGCTCAGCCACCGGCTGCTCTGTGACTTTGAGTAACTTAATTGATCTCTCTGGGCCTCAGAGTCACAGAGTCCTTATAAAGAATCAATGTGAAAAATTCCTGTGAAAGAAAGGACCAGCGTATTGCACAGATTTGTTCAGTGGCAACAGTGAGCTATTAGGTCTTGTGTTTCACATACTACGAGCTCAGTAAATATTGGTAAAATTAATGAAGGAACTTTTGTTTCCTTCTGTACCTTGATTGGGCAAAAAGAAAACAACAGAATACCTGATTTGCTGTCGTCTTTTCCTGGAAACAAAACAAAACAAAGCCTGTGGGCACGGTGTATACTTGGGGTGTCCAGGTTGTCTGAGTTGCCTTAAAAGTTGCTGGCATTACCCTGACGTGTTCAAAAGCAGTGTGAGTAGTGTGAATGACCGGAAAGAGTTGCTGGTTTTATAAAATACATGTATTATTTTCACAATCTTGTATCATGCAGCCGAGAAACCTACAATGCGCTTACTAATTGGTTAACAGATGCCAGAATGCTGGCCAGCCAGAACATCGTCATCATCCTCTGCGGGAACAAGAAGGACCTGGACGTAGACCGTGAGGTCACTTTCTTAGAAGCCTCCAGATTCGCCCAAGAAAACGGCAAGTGACCTTTGGCCTATTAGTGCTTTTTGAAAGGCAGATTTAGGGGTGATAACATTGCTTTCAGCTTAGAATAGCTACTGGAGTTTTAAGATTAAACTGTATTTAGGAAATGTCAGCCTTCCAGTTGTTTACTGTGAATTGAGACTTACTTAACATGTTTGCATGGTGTTGCATTCTGCCTATATAAGTTACTATAATGATAAAAGCAAATGTATTAATACTCTGTAATAACTTTTCAGTCTGAGATCTTTGAATGTTATTAGTCTTGGTTTAAGGCGAAATTGATAACAAAAGTCTTAAAGGCTCTCATCAGATGATGTCATCTTTTTAATGCAGTTTGAAGGTAAGATGGTGAAATATTTGATCTAAATAGAAGGAAGCAGTAGGAGAAATATTGGGCTTAGTGGCTTTATCTTGATCACGTTAAATTTAAGTCAGTTGGTTAGAGACGCCTTTGAGACCTCTCTGAATTTCCATGTAGAATACATGACATTTGCACATAAGATTAATGGTTGCCTCTAGGTAACAGAATGATAGAAGTACAAATATTTTAAAGAACTTTAATTTTTAGAACCAATCAAGAACTAAAATATCCTAATATATGTTTTCAGCTTGACTCTAAGACTCCTAAATTATATTCATACACACCAACTGGCTTTCTGCTAAGAAAATAAACATGAGAGAAAAATATGAGCTATTGTGAGTGTGTAAAGAATCTATTTAGAAATACAGAAGCTTAGAATGCGCAAGCGCAGAGGGAACTCAGATGCCGTGCAAAGGCACCTCATGTGTACAAGTGAGAGAGCCAAGGCCCCGAGACTGAGGTTTGCTTCCAAGAGCACAGGGGGCTGGCGCCTCTGCTGGGCTGCGACTGCCCTGGGGATGAGAAGTGTTCATTCTTATCACACCTCTTCATGGTCAGAACGACAAACTGCAGTATAGTCCCCCCAAAATGTAAACACTTGAACATTATATTTGGGGTCACATAAAGCCTATTGGAGAAGGGAGTTGTTGCTTCGTCTTGGATGGACAGCCAGGCCTTTCCAGCCGGCCTGCACCCTCGCCAAGAATTGGCACTCACTCCGTCTCTTCCACGGGTTTATGTGCTGGTACAAGATACTAGTACTTTCCAGAGAAGGTTAGGCTTCTGCTGTTGTTTAAAACTATATATTGACAGTCTTGGCTGGTGTGGCTCAGTTGGTTGGAACATCATCCCGTCACTGAAAGGTTGCAGGCTTGGTTCCCTAGGCCAGGCATGCACAGGAGGCCACCAGCTGACGCTTCTCTCTAGCGTCGGTGTTTCTCTCTCCCTCCCTCTCTCTCTCAAAGCAATAAAAAAATGTCCTTGGGTGAGTAAAAAATAAATATGTATACACATGTGTGTATGTATTTACTGATTTTGTATTTGCAAAAATACATGGTTCTAAGTAATAAATTACATTTCACCCACTACTCTAGGAGAACACCAAACAGGCTGTTGGTAACTGAATAATTATGATTGTCTTCTAAATATGGCTTTATGTTTTGTTTGACATCAATTTTAGAACTGATGTTTTTGGAAACAAGTGCACTAACGGGGGAGAATGTAGAAGAGGCCTTTGTACAGTGTGCGAGAAAAATACTTAACAAAATTGAATCAGGTAAACTTTTGAACCAATCTACTCTGAACATTTGGGTTGTTGCCAGAATTTTGCTCTCACAAATACTGCTACAGTAAATAACCTTTTATAAATCACTTCACGCGTGTGAAAGTGTGTGCAGACTCAACTCCCAGAAGGGGAATTGCTGGGCCACAGCATGTGAGCGTTACAGCAGCTCATCGCCCACCGGTAATGAATGGAAGCGCTCACTGCGTTCACGCCCTGTCACACTGAGGTGTAGTTTTACCCACCTGATGAGGGAAAAATGGTACCTCTGTGGCTTAATTTTACAGTAATTTACCTTTGTATACATAGTATATTCACGTAAGTCCAGATTGGAAAAAAGCGTCACCCTCCGTTGCCCTCCCTCTCCTGGCCCCTAGCCATCTCGAACTGCTTCCTAAAGCCAGCCATTATTGTCAGTTCCTCATATATCTTTCAAAGCTATTTTATGCCCAAGCAAGTGAACATGTACGTACATATTTTTTCCTCTTTATGAAAGACAGTGGTGTGTATACACAGCGTTCTGCACTTTTCTTTTTTTTTAACTCAGTATATTTTGGGGATCTCAAAAACATAAAAACTTGTTTTAAAAGACTTGCTTGTTCCTCAGGTGAGCTGGACCCGGAAAGAATGGGCTCAGGTATTCAGTATGGAGATGCTGCCCTGAGACAACTGCGGTCGCCACGTCGCACGCAGGCCCCGAGTGCTCAGGAGTGTGGTTGTTAGAGCCGCACGGGAGTGCACAGGTAGGTGCTCACGGTGCGGGGGCTCTGCTGGCCCCTCTGCCTCATACTCTGCTCAATCCTGGGGGTTCCACACATGCTTTACATAAAGACTATTAACCGCTTTTTGCTGCAACATTATGAAAAGGGGAGGTGACTGCATAACTAAATGTTAGCTATTTTCTAGTGGAATACCCATTCTTCTCAAGCTCACATGGAACACTCAGCAAGAGAGACCAAATTCGCAGCTATAAAACACATCTTAACACATTTAAAAGAACAAAAGTCATACAATGTCTGTTCTTAGACCACAATGGAATTAAACTAGAAATCAGTAACAGAAGGATAACTGGGAAATCCAAAATACATGGACATTAAACAACAGACTTCTAAATAACTTATGGGTTAAAGTAGAAATCTCAAGAGAAATTTAAAAATATTTTAAAATAAATGAAAATCAAAACATAACATCAAAATTGGGGGTGGGGGGATGTAGCAAATGCACTGCTTAGAAGGAAGTGCGTAGCAATGAATACGTATACTGGAAAAGAAGGAAGATCTAGATATGCTGATCTATATGTACACTATAGAAAACTAGGGAAAAAGATTAAATCAAAAGTAGGCAGAAGAAATAAGAAACAGAGCAGAAATTAATGAAATTAAAAACTAAGAAATCAGTAAAGAAAAATCAACAAAACCAAAGCTGGTTCTTTGAAAAGAATAATAAAATCAGTAAGCCTCTAATCAGCCTAAGAAAAAGAAGAATGCAGATTACAAATATCAAAAGTGAAAGACGGAACATCGCTGTGCAGATCCTGGACATTAAAAGGATAATAAAGGAACACAGTGAACTCTAAGCCAACACATTTGATAACCTAGCTAAAATAGGCCAATTCCTCGAAAGATACAATTTGTCAAAACACACAAGAAAAAGCAGACAAGTTGAATAAGCGTATATCTATTAAAGAAATTGAACTAATAATTAATAACATTCCATAACAGAAAGCACTAAGCCCAGATGGGTTCACTGGTGAATTCTACCAAACATTTAAGGAATTATGCTGATTTTCTACAATCTCTTTCATAGGATTAAAGTAGATGAAATAGTTTCTAACTTATTCTATGAAGCCAGCATTACCCTAATTCCAAAACCGGACAAAGACATTACAAAAAAAGAAAATTATAGACCAATATCTCTCATGAACATAGATGCTTAAATCCTCAACAAAAAAACCCCCAACAATTTAGCAGATCAAACCCAACAATGCATGAAAAGAATTACAAACCACCTCTAAGTGGGATTTGTCCCAGGTATGCAAGGCTGGTTCAACATTCCAGAATTAATTTAATCCATCACATCAGCTGACTATAGAAGAAAAATCAACTGATCATATCAAGAGAAGCAGAAAAATCATTTGACAAAGTCCAACACCTATCCATGATGAAAACTCTTGGTAAACTAATAGAGGGGAACTTCCTCAACTTGATTAATATCTACAAGAAAACCTACTAACATCATACTTAATGGTGAGAAACTTGAAGCTTCCCTGCTCATATCAGGTACAAGGCAAGGATACCCCCTCCCACCACTCCTTTTCAACTTCATATTGAATGTTCTAGCTTACACAATAAGACAAGAAAAGGGAATATAAGGTATGCAAATTGAAAGAAAGAAATTAACTTGTCTTTGTTCACAGATGATATAATTACCTATATACAGGAAATCTGAAAGAATCCATAAACTCCTATATAAGTGATTATATACAGCACAGTTACAGGATACAAGGTTAATATGCAAAAGTCAATTGCTTTTCCATATACCAGCAATGAACAAGTGCAACTTGAAGTTAAAAACACAGCCCTGGCTGGTGTGGCTCAGTGAATTAAGTGCCAGCCTGTGAACCGAAAGTTTGCCAGTTTGATTCCCAGTCAGGGCCAGGTCCCCAGTTGGGGGCATGTGAGGGGCAACCTGTCGATGTATCTCTCGCACAGCGATGTTTCTGTCCCTCTCTTTTTCCCTCCTTTCCCCTCTCTCTAAAAATAAATAAATAAAATCTTCAAAAAGAAAAAACAAAAACAAAACACAGTACCATTATGTTACCATCCAAGAAAAGGACTAGTTAGGTTTATCTAACACAATATGTACAAGATCTGTATGAGGAAAATCAAACTGACTCTAAAGTTTATATGGAGTGGCAAAAGACCCAGAATGGCCAACACAATATTAGAGAAGAGAAAAGTTAGCAGAATGTTACCACCCAACTTCACGACAGTATAACAATAAATCAAGACGGTGTGGTACTGGTGAAAGAACAGACAAACAGATCAGTGGAACAAAATAGAGAGTCCAGAAATAGACCCACATAAATATAGCAACTGATCTTCGATAAAGGAGCAAAGGCAATACAATGGAACAAAGAATCTTTTCAACAAACATTGCTGGAACAAGGGGCCATTCACGTACTAAAAAAAAAAAAAGAATCTAGACACAGATCTTCCACCCTTCACAAAAATTCACTCAACATGGATCATAGACATAAATGTCAAATGTAAAACAATAAAACTCCTACAAGATGAAATAGTAGAAAAACTAGATGACCTTGGGTATGACGATGACTTTAGATACAACACCAGTGGATAAGCTGGACTCCATTACAGTTAAAAACTTCTGCTCTGTGAAAGGCAGTGTCAAGAGAATAAGAAGACAGGCCACAGACTGGGAGAAAACAGCTCCAAGAGACATACCTAATAAAAGACTGTTACCCAAAATACACCAAGAAGTCTTTGAACTCAACAATAAGGAAACAAGCAACCCAAGGTTATGTTTTTATTGATCTGAAAGAGAGAGAGGAACATTGATGTGAAACAGAAACGTCCGTCAGTTGCCTCCCGCATGTGCCCTGGCCGGAAATCAGACCCACGGCCTTTCCAGAGCACTGGACGATGCTCCAGCCAGCTGAGCCACCCACCCAGCCAGGGCAACGAGCGGCCCAGTTCTAAAACGGGCCGAAGACGTTAACAGACGCCTCACCAAAGAAGATACAAAGATGACAGTAAGTCTATGAAAAGATGTTTTACATCATCTGTCATCAGGGAAATGCAATTTAGAACAACATATCACTACTACGAACCTATTAGAGTGGCCAAAATCCAAGACACTTGACACCAGCAAACGTGGGAAGGGTGTGGAGCAATAGGAACCCTCATTCATTGCTTGTGGGAAGGCAGAGCCACTTTGGAAGACAGTTTAGAATTTCCTTAACTAAATGTACTCCTGCTATGTGATTTAGTCACCCTGCTCCTCAATATTTACCTAAAGGAGCTGAACACTTCTGTCTGCACTAAAGCCTACACACGGGTGTTTATAGCATCTTCATTCCTAATTACCAAAACGTGGAAGCGATCAAGATGTCCTTCCAGGAGGAGAACGGATAAACAAGCTGTGGCACATCCAGACAGTAGAATATTGTTCTTCGCTAAAAAGGAATGAGCTATGAGGCCATGAAAAGACATGGAGGAACCTTCGATGCATATCACTAAGTAGAAGAAGCCAATCTGAAAAGGCTACAAACTGGATGATTCCAACAATATGACATTTGGGAAAAGGCAAAACTGGAGACAGTAGAAAGATCAGTGGTTGCCAGGGGTTTGGGGGAGAGGGACGAACAGGCAGAACACACAGATCTGTAGGGCAGTGAAATACTCTATGATGTCATAATGACGTCATACAGTATGCACTTGTTCAAGCCCACGGAGCGTGCAAAGCCAAGAGTGATGCGCTTTGGGTGATGATGTGTCTGTATAGGTTCTTCACTTGTAACAGTGTCCCGCTCTGGCTGGGATGCTGATGACGGAGGAAGCTGTGCGTGTGTGAGGCAGCGTGTGTATGGGAAATCTCTGTACTTTTCCCGCAGTTCTGCTGTGAACCGAAAATTGCTCTTTAAAAAAAAAAAGGTCTTAATATGTTCAAAAAAATCCTAAAACCACTAAAATAACAATAAAAAGTTGTGGCTAATAAGCTAAAATTGGAATTAAAATGGAATAAAGTACATGATGTAAATAACCCAAAGAAGGCAGAAAAAGGGGGAAAGGTTGTAAGGAACAGATGGGACAGATAGAAAACAAATAGCAGAAGGACAGATTAAACCCAACTTTACCGTTCAAAAAGACTTCTACTTGAAAGAACTTGGAAAAGCCTTCAGAGCTCGCTCAGGAAGAAAGGAAGGAGTTGGTGGGAGTGACGGAGATAGAGACACCTCAGCCCTCGGGTCGGGGAGGGGTCTTGGGCCCCTCGAAGCCTAAATGATGTGCCTGCTGCTAAAACAGAAGGCTCCTTTATAAACTTTGCAAACGGAAATTATAATGTTTTAAAGCCTCCTCTTTTTTCGCATTTTCCACAGTGGACTTTATACTCATAGCCAACATTATCTAACAGGTGTTAAGTTTAACCAAAAGTTGGAAGTATTCACTACTCCCTTTGGGATTTTAAGCTGTATTTGTTTGTACATTTATAGATGTGCTTATTTCTAAATTCCGTTTTTCAGGTGTTCATGCAGTGGTATTTGGGACCCAATCGTTGGAGCTTAAAGAAGACGTTTTTTACCACCATCTTTTTCTACTTGATTCAGAAGTAGAGCTTTGTCCGGGGTGGGGGGTGGGGTATGATTTGGGTGTTATGTAAGCTAGTAAATGTGGCACAGCAAACCACGTGGTAAAACTGATTCACTGGACAGTACCGTGAGATGTATACATGTATGTAAAAATGTTCCGTTCCGTGGTTTTCCTTTCACCTTCGGTTTCAGTCCTGGCTGTGTACTGTGTATACTCAAGCCCACTATGCCTCTGCAGCATGGTGTCTGATGTATGATATGGTAGAAGGTTACACTAAATGCAGTCAACTACTTTATTTTTCCTAATCATATGAGCTGACATCTGTTGGTTGCGAGGCGTGCTTTGGCCATCACGCCGGTTACGCTGCACAGCCGGTCACGTTTAGAGCCTGCTGTTCGGGCTCCGGCATTGATGGCCAGCGCAGCGCTCCTTCAGTTCCGTGTGTCACAGCCCCCGAGGTGTTGGCGTGACCCACACTGGAAACACTAGATCGGTCCTTACATACCAAAATAAAATCAAAAATGGAGTTTTTCTGTGAACTCGACACTGCCCAGCACTCTGTCGATGTTAAAGCACCTCCACCGGGATCAGCTCAGGAAGTGCAGCCTGACGCCTGCCGGTTTAGGCTCTACGACCAGCACCGAGGGTCCCCACCTCTCACCACGCGCACCCGGCGCCTGACCCGGCTCTTCCCGTTGGTGCGTGCACCGGGTCCTATAACCTGGCTGCACGTCTAGTCCAGGTCGCTGATCTAGCTGGTCTCCCTGCTAGAAAACACTTGTTTTGCTACTACTGTGCTTTTTCTGGGATTCGGTTATAGCATCACTGCCTCTTTTTTAAGCCTTTTATTGTTTTGTGTTCCTTTTAAGGAAACCCACTAAATCAAGTTAATATTAAAGGGATACCACTAAGAAATTTCTGTATAGCTTTTGCTGAATACTTAAATGCCTTAGTACAGTTATTAAGTCAACACATTTTTAATTCATGTGAGGTTTATTGAAGTATAATATGTATTGTATTGCAAAGACTTGTTCTAATATTTTAAAATGTCAATGCAAAAAATATATAATACAACTTTTCTTTAAAGTCGAAACACAGCATTATTTAAGGCTGAAAAGTTAAAAAGTATTCTTCACCTTAGATGTGGTCTTCCACTTGACTTAGCTGCAGGCTGATTGTAAGTTTCATTTCCCCACCAACAGAGCACAGCGGCACTACCAACTCTGGGAAGTAACTTGGGTAAACATACCAGTATGTATCTGTTTTAGGTATTTTAATTCTGCTTTTAAAAAGCCTCGAGTATTTTACTTTGAAAAGTTAGAATATGAAGCAAACTCAGATGGAACTACTTCTTGGACCTCACTGGAAGAACGTTTCATTCAGTCTCTCATTTATGGTAGTTTCGCGAGCCGCTCTTTTTTGAACAGCCTCCTGCATGGGCTAAGAGCACGTCCCTTCCACCACATCGGTTTATTCATAAGCAGAATTTTTTTTAAATAAGATAAATGTTAAGTTGATTTATAAATGAGCCTGTTAATTAAACCATAGGTACTGCACATGAATTCCACATCTTTTGACCAATAAAAGTTGCTGGAGAACCAGACCACGGTGGTTCTTAATGAAAGCCTTTAGGGAAAATGAAGAGGGGGGATAATTCTGCATAACAGGTCATGTCGTGTTTTCCAACGCCATCAACCAACTCCCTGATTCTCCAGACACCAGCTGGGTGCCCTGCAATTATTCAGTTCCAGCACCATCCACCTTAGTCTGCAACACACACACACATACACACGGACACTTCAGGTGCCAGTCACAAGTCCAGGTTGTTACCTGTGCTTCAGACCAACAGGCCATAAATCTGAAGCTCCCACGACCCCTTCCTTGGGTTCCATTAATTTGCTAGAGCAGCTCACAGAAACCAGTTTCGGGAAGGCAAGTAGCAGGTAAGCTGCCCGCCATCGCCATTCAGAATTAGGAAATACTGGCACTCCCCCCTCCCCTCCCAGGAGCACCCTGGCACATTTCCCTCCCCCACTTCTTCCCCCACAGGCATGCATCTCCTAAACTCTAAGGGTCCCCGTGACACTTGCAACCCGGGGAGCGATGGGCAGTGGCAGCTCCTCCCAAGCTGACCCCCCGGACCTGTCTCCAAGGCCCCCTTCTCTCTGGCTCTCAGTGAGCTGAAGCAGCCCTGCCTGGGCTCTCTCCTGTTGCTGCTTCTGCCCCCAGCCTTAACCAACATGCTCTCAGAATCAAAAAAAGAAAGAAAAAATATTGCTTACTGCTACAAAATAATGTGATCAGGGAATCTGCATTTGTGTGCTTTTCAGTTTTTTATGAAGTTTTTCAGACATACACAAGTAGGAAGAAAATAATAAGCCACTGTATCGGCCAGCTTCCAAAACTGTCGGCATTATGCCAGTCTTGCCTCATCTACCTTTGCCCTAGTTTATGCCATAGTATTTGGAAACATCCAGGACATCCAATTTGGCATGCGGCTCTGACAATTTGTGTTTTTTATCTTATATAGTCACTATATATAGTGGAACTTGGGCTCACTAAACAGGAGGTGGCTCGAGCCCCATCATAAATACTCTTGCAATAATCTCAGTGAGCTTCTTCATGTAAGAGGACGTTGCCCTTACACTTCTGTGGGGACCTGAATGCCAAATAGATGTGCCTGTGCTCTGGCAGTGCCTTTAACTTCTTGATGTCCGGTGTAAATTTTCTGTTAAAGAAAACTAGCATTAAGGAAAAAACTCGTGCCCTGGCTGGTGTGGTTCTGCAGACTGAGTGTCGGCCTGCAGACCGAAAAGTCGCCAGTTCAGTTCCCAGTCAGGGCCTGTGCCTGGGTTGCAGGCCAGGTCTCCAGCTGGGGGTGTGTGAGGGGCACCCTATCAGTGCTTCTCTCCCTTTTATTTTTTCCTTTCCCCTCTAAAATCTTTTTAAAAAGAAAAAAAACTTGCTAAATTTTACATCTGCAAATACCACAGAATAATTATGTTCACTAAGTAGGGAAGGACCTACTACTATGTAGGAGAGTGTTAACACCATGTTGGGTGGGGGCCCTCGAGTCATTTTACACTGACTAGGAAATTTTGTCATTTGATTAATTCAGGTAAGTCTATCATATCATTCCCTTTTCAAGAAGAGTCTTCGTTTTGGCTTCCTTGGCCAAAACTGACATCATATGCCCTCGCACTACGCCCATTTCTTGGTGAAAATGGAGCTTTGCGTTGCTGACTGTCCCTCCTCATCCCCTCTGCCTCCGCAGACTGTCCCTCACCTGTGATGCACCCTCAGGGGGGCTGCAGCCCTGAAGGGGGCAGTGTAGCACTTCGCGTTGGGGAGCTTCTCCACTCACCTCTGCCCCGCACCTACACAAACACTGCTCGCCTCCTAATCTTTCTTTTGGTCGATCACACCGATCCACCCATTGTCCTTATCTGTCTTCTCTACTGGGACGGGGCTGCCTTCTGTGTGCCCGATGCCTGGCTCCTAGGAGGGACCCAGGGCCTGCGCGGAGGACAGATGATCGGAGCCAGCCGTGTCCTCAGGTCTCTAAGGTACCTGCCTATCCAGCAAGTCTGCGCCCAGATCCCTTTGTGCAAAACGCCCGAAGGGCAGCAGTGTGATCCCGCTGAATCCCATCCTTTCTGGGGGGCAGTTTCCTAACATCCACGTGACCTCGCCGGGATGGGGAAAGAGGAGATCCCCAGCCTCCACCCCCCACCCCCCACAAAAGTCAACAATAAGACAGCCGCCCAGAAGCAAAAACAGGTCTGGGAGAGCTCAGGAGTCCCTTAAGGAACGTCAGCAGGGCGGCAGCAACAAGCCTGAGAACACTCACACAAAAAAAGAAGGAAGAGCGGTCTCCTCATCCCTACCCCCGCCCCAGGCCCGCACTGCTCAGCACCAGGAGGGAACCCCCCAGCTAGAAAGAGTTCTGCTCGCTGGGAAAGGGGGAGTGATGAGTGACCAGCTTCCCCAGCCTTTCAGGGCACCGCCTGGACCTGCTCCCCTTGCACTCCAGCCAAAGACCAGCCGAGCGGAGCCCACGGAGGGCCAGGAACAAAGCAGGGAGAGGCCAGCACATGAGCCACGGCAGTGGGAGCGACGGGGGTTGCCGGGGGCCTGCCCTGCGAGGACCCAGCAGCTTCCGCCCCTGAAGAAATCAGTGGCCAGCGCACCTGCTGCGGAGCCCCTGCAGGTTCCGCCATGGACACTCCCATCCGCAGGTCCAGCCACCTGCGTGCCCGCCCACTCCCTCCCCCTGCCCCCGCCCCCACCAGAAACCTGGACCTGCACTGGCAACCTGCCCAGGTCTCTGCAGCTGCAAGAGTTTTCCTCTGAACCTCACAACAGAGCTTCAAAATACAGGAGTTTCTGTGCCAGCAGTGCTCTCGCAAACACGACGAACATCCCCAACCCCTGGCGGACCTCGGTACGAGTGGCAAGCACCATCCCTACAAAATGACAGCATGGAGAGGAACGAGGATTTCTGATGGTCGGGGGAGGCAGCGCTGGGACGGAAAACAGAGTGGCTGTGGCGGGCAGGCTAAAGTGATCGTCCCGGAAAAGGCTAAGGCTACAACGTGATTGTCCCCAGGCAAGATTCAGGGAGGGAAGCCTGACAGAACTGAAACGAAAGCTAGACAAAGTTACGAATGTAGTTAGAGACTTCGACACTCCTATGAGTGACAAAACCAGCAGGCGGAAAATCATTAAAGATACAGAAGATAAAGAAACAGCAACATTAACCACGTAAACTGACATTTATGAAACACTCTCCCCGACAACACCTCACATACTTTTCAAGGGCACATTCCATCAAGACAGACCATACCCTGGTGTATAAAACAAACCTTTACAAACATAAAATAAATCATACAGAGTGTTTTCTGACTATAATGGAATTCAACTAGAAATTGCTAACAAGATAACAGGAAAATCACAAATCAGCTGGAAATTAAACAATATACTCATAAATAATCCACCAAAGAGAAACTGAAAAATATTTTAAATGGAAGAATAATAAGAATACAACATATTAAAATCTGTGGGTACAGCTAAAGCAGTCTTCACATCTATCACCAGATACGTGGGGGGGTTTCCTCACATCACGCAATTCCGTGACACCACCTGGGTGCCCTACAATTCCATTTGTCACTGTGTACCAGAGATAGCATCAGATTCCATGGGTTAAAGGCTCAGTCCTACAACTGCTCCCCTCCTCCACTTCTGGGGCTGACCGCAAGTCTAGGTTGTTACCTGTGCCTCTGACTGGCCATATGTTGGAGGTTCCCAGGACCTCCTCCTTGGGTTCTACTAATTTGCAAGAGCACCCCGCAGAACTCAGGAAAACAGTTTCCTTACTGCATCACTGGTTTATAAGAGGCCAGAACTCGGGAACACCCAGATGGAAGAGGTGCATGGGGGAGGGGTGGGAGAAGGACGCCGTGCTCCTGTGCTGTCTGGGCGCACCACTCTCCCTGAACCTCCACGTCAACCAACCCAGAAGCTCTCCAAACCCCACCCTTGTGGGTTTTAATGGAGACTTTATTACAGAGGCATGACTGATTAGATCATTGGCCTCTGCTATTGAGCTCAATCTCCATCCCCACTTCCCTCCCTGGAGGTCAGACGGCGGGAATGAAAGCTCCCCTGGCACCCAGCCCCCAACCATTGGTGCTTTCCAAAGGTCACCTCATTAACATGAACTCAGGTGTGGTGAAAAAGGCTTCTTCGTTCTTTCATCTTCGTGGCTCTGCAGCCACTGCAGGAATGGAGAACCAGCAAAAACATTGACCTGTTGCTCTCCTCATTCCCAGGGTTCCATGTTTCCTTTCGGTCTTATTTCTCTTCTGTCTGAAGAACGTCTTTCACCTGCTCCATTAAAGCAGGTCTGCTGCGATCAATTCCCTTCGTTTTTTCTTCCTCTGAGAAGCCTCTGTTTCGCCTCCCTCGTCCTGGGGGACGTTTTGCTGGACATAGAACTCTGAGTTAACCGCTCGCTCGCAGCACTGCAACTGTGCCCCGTCATCCTGGCCTCCACAGTTTCTCAGGTGACAAAATTCACTGTCATTCTTTTCCTGTAGGTGATCGTTCACTTTTCTCTAGCTGCTTTCAAGATACCCTTTTATTTTTCAAGTTTATGATGTCTCCGGGCTGGGATTCCTTCAGGTTCGCTCAGCTTACTGGGGAGGTTTTTAGCCATCATTTCTGCAGATGTTTTTTAAAGCACTGCACTCTTCTTTTAAGATCACCCGACGCTCTTTCCTTTTCTGTTCATTTTGGGTGATCGGTGTTGAGCTGTAACTTTCTTTTATCATCTCCATTCTTTTCTTGGGTCCATCCAGTGAGGTTTTTCTTACTTGTTACAGTATTTTCAGTTGGAAGATTTTCATTTGGTTTATTGTTTTACTGACGATTGCTATTTTATCACTTATTCTGAGGGTGTTTGTGATTGCTGATTTGAACTTAACAGCCTCTTCAAAATCTATAATGGCATTTATGGTCTCTTTCCATTAGAGCTATTTTCATGGCTCTTTGCATGCTGAATAATCCGGGATTGTGTCCTAGGCATTTTAAAAATGACATGAAGAGATGGAAGAAAATCCTAGGGCAAATGTTGATAATTTTGCTTTAGCAACTAATCAGCCTGGTTAAGTTCAGGTCACAAGTCCTGTGGGTGTTCTAATGTCAGCTCAGTTTCCGAAGCTTCTATGGTGCTGTTCAGATCTGTCCCCGTGGATGCCACCCCATGGTCAGCCTGAGATGTCAGCTCAGGTCTCGCATGTTCAGGATGCTACTTAGGATCAGCTCCACAGGTGAATGGTGTGCCCAGGTGAGCAGGGCAAGGTGGAACCTGAGTTCGAAATAACTTTGTGGAGTTACTGCCCTGATCTTTTTCCTCTGCTATCTCTCCTGTCCTTACTGGTTCCTTGGGTCTCCCCATTTTTGGTTTTCCAGGCCAAAAATATCAGCTTCTGTCATTGAGCCATGTACTTCAGAGAGAGAAAAAAAAAATCACAACTCAGCCTCACCCTCTTGGGGGAAGAAAGATGTTCCTCCCTCAGGCTTGGGTTCGGGCAGGCTCCCATTGGCAGCCTCGGGATGACCTGGGGGCTCCAGACAAAAAAAGAAGGAAAAAAGATGGAGGAAAAACAGAGAGAAAAGGGGTATGTCACCCACTCTTTCTGAGCATAACAGTTCCTTTCTGTCTCTGGAGCCAGACTTTGCCCAGACCCCGCCGCACTGAGCTCACTCCTGCGTTGGGGGCTGTGTTGTATTCATGCTGAGAGATACCCCTGATCCTTTTCAGAGGTGAAACCACCACTCCAGTTGTACTTAGAATTCTGAAGCCCCTCCCCAGTCTGCACATGGTGTGTGCATGTCCCAGTCCTCACACAGCTGTGCCAGACGTCCTGTCCAGGCTTGGGTGTGATCAGTGAGACCAAAGGGTGGGGGTTAACTCCACTTCACCTGGAACCCAAGCCTTTCCTAAGTGAAAAAATACTGTGCATTGCATATAGCATTAATCCATGCTTCTGCCAAAAAAAAGTATGTCTGTACCACCTCAGATAAGTGCTTACGAAAAAGGTTTGCAAGTTTATACACCACACTTAGCACTGGTTTTCTCCAGGAAAGGTTACAGGATTTTGGTGAGGGGGTGCTTTGGAAGGGCATTTTCATTTTTCTTTACTCCATACTTCTTTTTAAGTTATTTTAACCATACACCACTACTTTTGTAATTTTCAAAAAAAGAGGAAGGTGTGAGGTAAACGAAGGGGAACATTTATAGTTCCACTCAACATATATATACAGAAAGCATCTTTTCCTAGGTGTATCTAACATATCTTATTAAACATTTCCGTCCTGAAAAACCCATTTAGGAGTCAATGCGACTGTATATTTTTTTCAAACATTGATGTACTAATCAGAATTAATTCCCATAAAACAGAAGCTCCAGCCTGTAATAACAACTAACTTTATTCACATTTTTCCAAGTAGCTGCAACATTAAATACAAGCAAAAAGCAACACACAATTCTTATAAAACACAACCTAAAATTCCCATTGCTGAGCTTTATGATTATAAGGGCCCACACTGAGTTCCTTCGGAATGTTGAAGTGGATGGAGTGCTCAAAATGGACTTACGTGCACCAGCTGGTGTAGCTCAGTGACTTGAGCGCCGGCCTGCGAACCAAAGGGTCACCGGTTCAATTCCCAATCAGGGCACACACGCCTGGGTTGGGAGCCAGGCCCCCAGTAGGGAGTGTGCCAGGGGCAAACACACTGATGTTTCTCTCTCTTTCTCCTTCCCCTCTCTCTAAAAACAAATAAAATCTTTTAAAAAAACGAACTTACAACGTGGGGAGTTTTGCTAATTATTTTCTTAATCCAAAAAGAAGTTTCTAATGACTCCATTCAGGCGTCCTGCCTTTCAAAATAGAAGTAAGTATTAAAGGAGCAGCTGTTTCCCGCCTCCTACTAGCAAAGCTGGAAGAGAACAAACCGAGGCCAAAAACCTAGACGGAGCTCCTCGCCCCGGACTTGGTATTAGGCATACCCTGACGCTGAATAACTCCCCATTCCAACTGTTGTGCAAAAATCCATTTCAAATGCAAACATTTGGAAATGACCAGGTCACATTGTTTGGACCGCTTTTACATTATTTAACAGGTTGCAACATTACAGTAAGGACCCTGTGAGTCAGGCATTAGCAGTTTGATACCAAACCAACACAGAACCAAGCTTTATAAATATTAGCACCATTTTTAATCTAATCCAGTGGAATGTCAAATTACCAACTGAACAATTTTTTACCAAAGCAGTCAACACGAAAAGTTTTTATTTCTAAGATATGCCTCACTTCACTCCCTTTGCCAATAATACTTCCGAACATTTTAAATGTCAAGGACTGTAACATTCCATGTTTGAAGTTTATACCCAGGACAATATTATCAATTTATAGGAGGAGAGGAATATACTAAAGATTATTTTTTTAACCTGCAAATTGTGCAATATTCTGTTTTGGATGTTATGATTTCCAATAATTCAGTGGTTGTTCTATGTAATTTAGTCAGCTGAGTTTCCTAGCATGAAAATGATAAAACTGTTACATATGAAGTAGCATAAATAAATGCCTACTACAAGATAAGCAATTAAGATGAACTATACCTTATTATACCTTTAGTAAACTTAAATGTTTATATGTGCTTAGAAACTTTAGGGGGAGGGTTGGTACACATATACCAGAGGTACTAAGTAAGTAAAAGCAGCCTTTTAGGTTTAAAAAAAAAAATTTAAAAGAAAGAATTAATTCCTATTCACTCCTCAATCACCGAGGTCCAGCAGATGCAAATGTTATTCAATATTCTATTACTTCTCTTACTAAAAGTAACACAAAAACATGTTTATGGAAATTGTTTTTAATTAAGAGCTTAAAACAAAACTTTAAAAAGAGCCTGTGTAGCAATTATTTTATTCCATATGTTAAGTATCATTGGATTCTCAAGCAGTTTCACACTTTTCAACATGAAAGGTAATTTTAAACTATCTTGCTGTCTTGCAAGTTGTCCCAAGAATTAGAAACATAATTATAACCACAGTAGTTTCTAGACCATCAAATTGTTACAATTTAAAATATTTCATAAGCTCAAAAGTTAACTTGCACCCTTACAGAGAAAAAAAGAAAAGAAACCCTAACCTAATAAGTAAGACAGGGGAAGGGGAGTCACAATTTATTCATGACTTACTCATTGTTCATGCACATTAAAAGGACTTTAAAAACCTTGCTCATTTGTCCTCTATTTAAAAAGGGGAAACATGGCCAGTATTGCCTCTTATGTTTTTCCAGATCTCCCCCTGGAGTTTTCACTCGGACGCTCATTAGATGAGTCTGTTTTCTAAAGGACAGGGGCTGGCTTGCTCCAAGTCGGGAGGAAGCTGGATTTCTAAGGCAGTCCGTCCATGTGAGGCCTGCGCTGCCCCCCAGGGCTCCCATCTCTAAGATTGTCAGGTACACCGTGAACACTTACGTGGAATGGCTAGGCCCCAACATGCAGGAAGTGGTTTGAAAGGCCAGCATCCACAATCAGCTACACCATACGATTACCACATTAGTTTGATCTCTAAGGTACTTGCAATGTTTAAGGACTTTAATGATAACAGCAAAAGTCACCAAAATTACTAGCAAGGTTGTTTTGGACAACATATAGAACTTCCTCTTATTAAATACACATCTCAGTGTTTAGGAAAGCTCTCTTTGTAAAGTAACTCACCTCAAAACGATGCGAAATATTTAAAAAGTCTTTTTTTTTTTTTTAGCTCATGATTCTTCAGTATGAGTTTTCACAGCTTAATACAATTGTAAGTTGACATTATGTGAAGATTTTATGTGGACTAAAACATATTTGTGTTCTAAAAAGTGACCATAATACTTCAAAGACCCAAAGTACAAACATCAAGGAGATGATCAACCTCATGTCAAACACCAAATTTTCATTCACACATCTCTAGGTGCTGAGTTGGCAAAATATCTTTCTTCTCTCTTATGAAGAATTTAGCACTCACTTGCCCTGTAAAGTCCCGTCCCCACTGGATGGAAACCAGCGTTTCTTAAAACCACTTTTCTGTCCCTGAAGCAAATTCATTTACTAAGCAAAAGGAGCACATCATTCATACACATCCTTACATTTGGACCTGCACACAACCATCCTCTCACATTAAGTGTTAAGTTCTGTATAAGACCTGTAAGCTAGGAATGTATTTCCACCAAAAGTCAATATGTACATTATCGAGGCTCTGTAATGAGTGAGTTCTGGAAAGGAACAGGTAGCGGATGGAGGGTGTGCCACATCTCTGATGTCCCTCCTCCCCAGAGAGCAAGCCAGGCAGTCCCAGTCTTATTAAATAAAATCTCAGATAAGCGCTAACTGTCCTTGCTGACTGTACAGAAGAGGAAAAAAGCCCACAGGGGTGTGGGCCAGCGGCGAGTGGCCCATTCTCAAAACAGCTGTGTGCTCTAAAAACAATCAAAAAGTGGCACGACCATCTTTGATTCAAAAGAAACTGCAGTGCTCCTCTCTGCACTGCATGGGGCCCTTTTTACTGGAATGCACTTGAACTAGTAAACTATTGAATAATAAGCGCCTAGAATCTAGATGATGATTTAAAGAGGAAAGATGCCCCTCACCCAGCCCAGATAATTCTTAAACACCACAGTCTCCGTGAAGTGCTGAACTGAAACACAATTAAGTTTAATTGTTCAAAAACTACCAAAGTTCTAGTTTCACTACTCGCGGGACCACTCTGAGTGCTGAAGCTCACTCCTGGCTTGCTCTTCGTTCACAAGGCTACACAGAAGGAAAGTGAGTCTGAGGCTGAACTTGGAATGACCTTACCAGTTGTGGAATCCGGGAAGTTACTCAGGACAGGACAAAACAGGCTCCACCTAAACTTATGAAAAAAATACTGAATGTTAAGCATCTATAGCCATTTAAAGGCATTCGGTGTCGATATCTTAAAAGATTAAGATGCTTTAAAACAAAACCCTTACAAGAATATCAAAGATTTAGGGAATTATCTTCATAAATAACCAAATGTCTATGGCTTCAACTGTCGCCCTACTGCTGAGGTAGGTGACCGGGGTTCATTAAAAGAGAATAATCTTTTGGAAATTCCCTAAGAAGGATCTTGCATAATCCAATGGTCTCTTAAACCTGGTTCCTTTTCATTTCCTGTTTGTTCGTTCTTTCTCGTATTTACACTGCTTAAGGGGGCTGTCTGGGCAGTGTAGCAGCTTCTCCCTTTAAGCTCGGGCCGAGTAGCATCTCATGTACTCTGTCATCCACGGGTCCTCTGAGGAGGAAGGCTTGACCCTCCAGCTCTTCTCCACACCCACTGAGTGAGCGCGTTGCCTCTGGGCAAGCAGTTTCCTTTTTTCCACCTGTCTTCTGTTCTTGGCTCGTAATGCTGATTCATGAATCTAAGGAGAGTCCAAAAATAAAAGTATAATCACTTGAGTGGCTTTTGAACAGATCTGCAAGAATATCTGTGACGACGCTACCCCCGGTCACCTGAAGCGGGGCTCAGACTCCTTGTTTTCAGCTCTGCATAGAAAAGCTTCTCCAGAAGAGCCATCCCCCTGGACTCTGTTGGGGCACCCACTGTCCGTGACAGAGACACCACGCAACTGAAAATGTCCACTGGAGTAAATTTCAGATACAAGTGGCAAGCAACTAATTTGCTTGCCTCTCTAGAAACTGGTTCTGGAAAATTGCGGAATCTGCTTGGCATTAACTATGGATGAGAATTCCATGACAGGGCTTCCAATGTTTTGCAGCAGAATAGTAAAAAACAAGCAAACAAAACCCCTCAAGGGATTTTATCATGTAGCACATTTTATACTATAGATAAACCCTGTTAAACTTGACCCCGTGCAATTGCCAGGTCTTTTGTTAAACCACAGTTTGTTGGCTCAACTTTCACTCTAACTGACACCATCTGCTAAGGTTTAGAAGGCTGTTCGGGAAAAATGACTATGGTATTTAATCAGAATTCAAACAGCCGGCACTTCCTTTGTTTCTTTTCGCTCACTCTTTGCCCTAGGCGGTAGTCATAGCACCGCTAACATACATAATTGTTTCGTGGCTCTACCCGTGAGGACGCTCCCATCTGACAGGCTCTCAGGATGCGGGACAGGGACAAGCCAGGCCTCCGTTGGAGGACAGTGGATGCTCCCAGGAGTAAAGGCATGATCCAGTGTGTCTGAGCAGGAAAACACTGTCATTCGAATTTAATGTGAAGAGCAAAGGGGAGTCTATGGCAGATGGCAGGAGCTACAGGGCTAGCGGCCTAACAGGCAAGCCAGCGACAAAGGAGTCCAGGAAACGCCAGTTAGCAAAGCCGAAGGGACCGGAAGCCTCTCCCGACGCCCAAGGCAAATCTGGACCAGCAGCGTCAGCCCCTGCTGTGCACCCCCGGCACCTCCTGGCCCCCCAGGAACTCGAGAACCCAGATTCCATCCACTTCTTCACCAGGCTCGGTGCCGGTGACCCCTTTCAGGTACTCACGAACTCCCGGCAAAAGTCCCTGATCTCCCCGCAGCCAACACCCAGAATCCTCCTGTTTGCTAATCAGATGCTCAGTTCTGGACTTTACTCGGCCCGCCGTGCCATCCCCTGCAGCAGCTCGGCGACCACAGGGTGGGAGAGCCAATGACAGGCGGGCAGCCGAGCCCACCCTCCGAGGAGAAGCGGAGAGGCGGGCGCACAGACACACACCTCGTGCACGGGGGCAGAAGCGCAGACGTTGTGAGTCTTCTGGCTCCCTGTGTCCGTCTGTTTTTCTCCCCACCCGTAGAGGGCGAATGGGTGCTTCTTTTCTTTTATTTTACTTGATGATCTTTGAGGACTTCTGACTGCTCTTCTAGTTCCTCTAGCAAACAAGGCGCTGGGCTGCTGTCGAGGTTTCTGACCGCTGGGTAATCCGTCGGTCTCTTTTGTCCTGATCTCCTGTTCAGGTTTTTCCTTCGCGTCTTTTACTGGCGATGCTTTTTTTTTTAAAAAAAAAAAAAAAGAAGAAGACAAAACAAGATGAAAATGCTTTAAAATCAGGTTTACATAGAATTCCTTTAAATATTTGGGTTGAAGAATCCACTGTGCTTGACTCAGTAACATTTTCACATAGTTCAACTCGCAAGTTTCCCTTCAAGCAGAAATGCAGAAACAAGCCAGTATGATACTTTCCAAACACTCTATCCCATTTTTAAATCAACAACAAATACAGCAAGGCTGAACCAAGCCTATTCGAAAGCTCACATTCTGACATTAAATATTAAAAGAGGTCTCTGCAGCCTAATGGCTTTCTCCAAACTTCTAAGAGCAGTTGCACTGCAGCGTCAGAACGTCTGGCTTCAGGGAAGACCTGGGTCTGTGGTAATCGCCCAACGGTTACACAAGGTTAGTTTTTAAGTTACTCAACTCAGGTTCCAAGATTCCATCACTGTCTGAGGTTCCACAATTAGGGAACATGCTCCGTACGGCTCTTACATGCTCCTTGCAAGCGCTGGTTGGTAACCTCAATTTGAAAGGCCCCTAGTCACAATAGGGTGTGGTTTCCATAGTTAACTCACCTGGTGCACAGCTTGGCACCCCCATCGTGAAGGGCTAGAGTGGGAGCCAGTGTTGTAAGGGGGCTCCCCCCGACTTGCAACAGAAACGACCACAGTCTACATCATCCTCAATCTGTCAGCAGAGCTGGGAAGCTCAGGTGGGAGACGGGGCTGCCCACCCTGAGGTGAACACTCCAAAACAGAACCATTTCCCTTCACGGCCTTTTATGATTTTGCCAGTTGTGATCGTTTCTAAACCCGTTATTTTTTGCCAAGGTTATACTCTTTCGTGTAAACCCTTTGTGAGGCCTTGTTTCATGGCAGCCTAAATGTACACTCAAGTAAGAGCTCCGTATGCAGCGAGGGCTCCGTTTCGCTCCTGCCGGCTGCTGGTCCTACGGATGCCCGTTGCCTCTGATGCTCCAGAATTCGGGGCTCGAGATGATTCCACAGACTGCTGTTCCAAGCCCTCTTCGCTTTTTAAAGGCAGACTCTTGTTCCTTACCACTTTAAGTCATGGTTCTTTTCTTGCTTAGGTCCACGTTCCGTTTAAAGTACAGCGAGCCCCTGCACAGGCAGTCCAGACACGGTGGCATGGACGTGTCATCAGCCACAACCTTGATTCTACTAAACTGCTACATTTACTACTAAATATTTTAAGAAAGAGACGATCCACGCCCGACACTGGGGTTTAATGCTCCACATCACCCCGCACCACATTTTCAAACCCAGCACTGAGCTGTGTGCGGGTGACACAGGGTGACAGACTTCCATTCTATCACACGCCGACGGCCCGAGCATTTCTCTGAGTGATATATCTGCACCGTCTCCTCTCCCCTGGATCTAGGAAGTGGGAGAAGGAGCCCATTGGGGCCAAGACAAAGGGAAAGAGAAGGGGAACAAGACCTGTGCAGGTATAATCCTGAGAAAGAGGAAGAAGAGCCCAAATCGTCCTCACTGACTCATCAGCCCCTCTTCTCCGCCTGTCCCACATCTCCCAGCAAAGCCTGCCTGGAGAACTGGACACTGATCAGCCTGAAGGGCAGGCCACAGCGAGCCAGCAGAGGGCGGGGAAGGGAGTCTCGGAGAAAGGGAATGGCTTGTTCACAGGCATGGGGAGAAGAGCGAACAGAAATAGTTCAAAATGACAGGTACGGAGAGTCTGTGCATGAAGGCGGGAAGCAGGTAGCAAGGGGGAGAGAAGACCTTCTATTTCAAACCTAGAAGATTTAGGTGCATCCTGGAACTGAAGAATCACTGAAGAATTCTGAGCTGAAAAATGACATGGTCCTATTTGCATTTTAGGAATGAGGCCTCTGGCTGCAGGTGTGAAGGGCGGGTTAGATGGGAGGTGGGGGCGGAAGGGCCAGCTAAGGGGGAAATGGCAGAGTCCAAGAGGGTCAGCAACAGAGGCGGCAGGGTGCGGAGGCGAGAAACAAGCAGAAGCGCGCTCAGCGCACCTGGCCGATGCGCGGGCTCACCTGGACACTGTGAACCACACACTGATCGGGCCAGTGGGCAGCTGATACCAGGGTGATTTTCAACAAGGCGTCTCCAAGCAGAGAGCCCACAATACTCGGCCAGCCTCACGGGTGGACGGAGAACGGACACAATGTGGGCACTGGGAGGTCCGGGGGAGGCCCCGGCTCCCACAGGTGTTTGGAGTAGGTGGCCATGCCATCCTCTGACGGAGGACTCGCCAAAGGCTGAGGAAGCAGTGCTTGGCACCTTGTGTGAGATGCTCTTGGAACAACAGAGCAGGCAGCAGATGGACCCTTCATCAGGGGCTCAGGAGAGCGGGTGGAGCTGGGGCAGGCTGTGGGCGAGCGGGTGGGAGCTGAGGCTCCGATGTGAATCCAGTCCCCAAGAAGAAATGCAGGGTCAGAGGGGAGAAGTCAGGCCCTGGGGACGCGTTGCTCGCTGAGCACGCAGGCGGGCGGAGGAAGAAGGCCCAAAGGGAGACAGAAAGAGTAGCCCAACACACAGAAAAACGATCCAGCCCAGATGAGGAAAGAGTTCCGGCAAAGGAGAGAGCAGCCGACAGTGCCAAAAATCAACGAGAAGTCGGCAGGGCGAGGATGAAGACAGGCTCGGCACTGGGCCGCCAGGCTGTCTCGTGGGGGACGGAGGGGAGTGCGGGGTGGGGGACAGATCACAGCGGACTGCAAAGCGAATAGAATGGAGACCCCCCTTCTAGTAGCAGTGGGCTACCAGGCCAACCCTTCCATCACGGATAACTACAAAGGGTGACATTAAAAACTAATAGTGCCCACACACACGAGAAACGAAAGTCTTCTCTGGGGACCACAGGCCTCAAATTATTCCTACAAATTATTTTTCAAACACCATTACGAGTGTGCTGCAGGATGACCAGGTATACAATCAGAGAAGACAACGAGAAGGACCGGCAAGAACAAAAGGCTTGAGATGATGGAATTATCATTCATAGACTATAAAATAACTGTGTTTAACCCTCTGGGTTTAAAGAAAAAAAGACACGTTCAAAAATATCTGTATCAGCAGGAGGCAAAAGATGGAAAAGACAGAAGAGACAGAGCTTACCGCTACAGCAGTAATATTCATAAAACTATTGAAATAGTGCCTGGTATCAGGTAAATGTATATAAGTCTATGTTTCAAAGTCCTATTCAAAAGCATGAATTTTAAAATAAAGACACGCTCAGGCAAACAAAACAGTGTTCACCATCCTTATGCTAGATTAAAACACCCCTTCTCGGTAACTGATAGATCATTCAAACAAAAACAGATTCAGTTTTCATTTAGGACTGAGCTGTCCAATATAAAAGCTACTAACCACATGTGGCTATTAAATACAAGTTTAAATTAATTAAAGTCAGAGTTCAAGTGCTCAGTGACCGCATGCAGGTCGGGGCTACCTTATAAGATGGTGCAAATAGAGACACGTCCATCAGCACAGAAAGTTTAATTGAATAGTCTGATTTTTTTTTTTTAGTTACTTGAACAACAGAATTAACACTTTTGACCTAACGGATATGTGTGTGCATCAATCTTTTCAAGCATGAACACTAAAAACTTTACATGTCCAAGGCCGTAAGGCAAATCTTAGTGCATTCGCAAAACTGAAATCATATCGAATGTATTCTTCAACTTTAATGTAAAACAAATAATATGGCTGCACAACAGTGTGAGCGCACTCCACGCCACAGAGCTGCACGCTCTAAAGTGACCAAAGTGGCAAACGGCACTGTGCATCTTTTACCACCACTTTTAGAAACTAAAAAGAGTAATGTGACGGAGGGCGTTCCTTTCTCGATCCTGATCTTATTAGAATGTTTCCAAAGTTTCCTCATTAAGCATCATGTTTGTAGTAGGTTTTTGGTATTTAGTCTGTTTCTAAAAGATAAGTATGTTTCCTTATTTGTATATTATGCATAAATGTTAAACTTCATTAATTTTTTCTGTATTTTAAAAATCATAATAAAAATTAGAAAATATGCTTAAGGGAATAATACTACTACATAACAAAGCTTGCAGGATACAGCTAAAGTAGCAGCCAGAGGGAAGTTCATGCCCTTAAATCAATACCGGATGGGGCAAAAGTAGGTTTACAGTTGTGAGTACGCAAAAGAGTTTATTTCTGTATTATTATTTATTAACTATTGTATTATGTTCCATGTGAACAACGGTATCTCTACTTTTTCCCCACCTTGTATATATCAAAAAATGAATGATGAGCCTCCATCTTTCAAAGTTAGAAAAATAAGCTCGAAGAAAATTCGAGTAAGGGAGAAAAGGTCATGATGAATCAATGGAAACATATACTAAGCAAAGAAAACCAAATATGAGCCTGACTGACTCAATAAAAGCCACAGACACAAGCCTGCAGCTGAGCAGGGCTACTGAGGTCAGGGCAGTGTGCACGCCACTCTTCCACGAGGCCACCAGGGGGCGGCACATAACACACATAATAAAGGAAACCCACGTAGCCAAGAGTTAGCTTGGCAAAAAGCGAACAGAATTCATGCACCTCTGGCACTACTGATCAGGAGAGAAAGGAATACAAAATAAAAAGTAAAAAGAGAGCAAGTGGAGAATTCGGGTTAAAGGTGCACTGACGTGTGCGTGTAGTTCCTTCCTCCCAAAGCCCCACTAAAACAAAGGAAAACAGGTATAAACCCACAAGAGCAAGAAAGGCAATGACATCAGACAAATGGTGTCAGGAAAATGTTGGAAAACGGAAAGTAGCCGAAGAGGCAGGAGTGGTCTCGCAGAATTCAGCAGGGTGCATCCTACCTCCCTGCAGGAGAAGGGCCCACAGGACACAAGCTGACCTCCAGAAAGAACTAGAAGCTGAGGCACCGGGTCCCTCTAGGGCGGTGGCTTGCCTTTACCAAAGGTCCAGTACCAATCGGTGCCCTACACAGATGCTCTGGCAATGCAACAGAAACATGCCCCTGTAGAGAACTGGGGTCGATGCTTCTTCCCCTTGAGCCTGGGCAGACTTCGGTATTTACAGAACGGGGTAAAAGAGGTGTTATGTGCATCTCTAGGTCGTAAATGACAATACAGCATCCACCCAGTTCTCTCTCAGGGACACTTGCCCTGGGAGGCCAGCCAGCACGTAATGAGGAAGGCCAGGCACGTGAAGACGTCACATGTGAGTGTCCTGGCAGACAGCCCCCGACCCCAGGGCCTCCCAGCCCCCAGGCCACAGACAGCACGCGGAAGAGCAAGGCAAACCCCTGAGCCCCCAGATTTTGAGGCAGTTACTTCCAACCTAGAACTCCCTGCCCAGCTACAAACTCACTGCATTGGGAGAGCAGAATAAAGCTGCCCTCTGACACGGAAGGCCTCAGAAAATTAACCTCTCACACACGCTTTTTCAGTAAGCTACTAGAAGATAACCTCCACCAGGAGGTGGAAAACCAAGAAAGATGACGGGACACTCACACAACAGAAGCTCCTACCCAAGAAAGGAGCCAAGGCGTTCCAGGGCAGTGGCCAAGGGCCCTCCAGAGATTCAACCCGCCAGCTGCTGCTAAGAGCAGCCACCAGGCCAGGTGGAAGTAGGTCAGACGCCCTGGGAGCGATGTCTTCAGATGTCTAGAGTGATAGTGAACCTGATGTGCGGGTTGGATTGTGAAAGAAAGAAAAGGGAATCGTGGCAAACAATGTAGGCTGGACAGGTTTGAGCACTGGTACAATATTGTAGAAACTAACTGTGAAACTAACAAACTCCATGATGCCTATATATTAGAGGGTGTGGGTATGGGGCACATATATGGGTTAGGATGGGGGGAGTGGGGGCCGGGGGAGAGAGAGAGAGAGAGAGAGAGAGAGACACCCAATAGATAATGTTAAAAACTTTAAAAAGTCAAGACATGTCAACGAAAGCAGTGTTACTTGGAGAAATAAACACCAAAGGACAAACCAAAGAAGAAGGAAGTGATACCCAAGGAATAGCTAATGGTATGTGTGTGTGGTGGGGAGCCACTCTCTCTCTCTCTCTGTAATATGCCACATAGAACTATATGATTTGGCCCCAGCCAGATAGCTCAGTGGGTTAGAGCAGGGGTCCCCAACCCCTGTGGCCTGTTAGGAACCAAGCTCCATCTCCTGTCCCCACCTCCACAACAGCTATGGAAAATTATCTTCCACAAAACCACTCCTTGGTTCCAAAAAGGTTGGGGACCACTGGGTTAGAGCATCGTCCAGATACAGGAAGGTTGCCCAGCCAAGAATCAACCCATGGATGCATAAATAAGTGGAACGACAAACTGATGTTTCTCTCTCTCTCCCCCTTCCTTCCGCTCTCTCTCTAAAACAACAAAATCAATACATAAAAATTCTAAAAAAAGAACCATATGATTCTATGTGTGTATGTGCTTTAGTAAAAACAAGAACTAAATGTTTATGTTTTATAGAAACTCAAGAGTGATCATCATTCTACTATATAAAACTGTCCACTTAAAAACAATGATTTTCAATTGCACCGGACACATGCAGGAGTAAAGCGGAAGACCCTGCAGGTGGCAGGCCTAAAAGCAGAAATTGTCCGGGATTCTCCCTGATGCTTAAACCAGAAATACTAGCAGAAAAGAAACAACTGACCTGAACTGCTGGCAGGATTCAGTCTCTAAGGAAACCATACTAACCATGAACTCGGGCAAAAACACAGGCACCATCCAAACTACAACGCGATGTAAAAATTGTGTTTTTATACTCAGGAATGTAATTGACAGCTCGAGAGCTCAGAGCCCACAGGAATGAGCTGGAAGGCACGTCCCCAACCCCCACCATCTTCTGTTTTCCAAATTTCTAGCACTGATCACGGAAGCTGGTTATCTAGCTTCTGTAATAGATAGGAGTCTGTGGGGATTTACAGGTAACACGAGGATGGTGAGGCAGCTCCACCACATGCGCTGGGGACAGTATAACAAGAGCAAAGCGGCCTGGCTCATGGACTACATTTTCTCCCCTCCTTGGCCTCCCATGGAGTCTGACGAGTTTGATTACCATTTACAGTGTGGTAAATAAACAAAAAGTCACTTTTCATTTATCCTGCGCTTCCATGTCTTCATCTATAAAACTGAGATAAAAATCACAGTTCTACCTCTTAGAATTGTTTTGAACCTTGAATGAGAAAATACATATTCTAAGACCAGTGAGTGGATGTGTGATATGCTCTCAGAAAATTTTAGTTATTGCTCTCACTAGAGTCTTTAAAATCGAGTGACCCTCTGGTGATGTCTGGCCAACGTTAGAGGGTGGCAGGAAGGAACCACTGGTTACTGTAACCGGGGCTTTCAACTTGGCCCTTTGCACCTGTGTGCGCCCACCCGGCCTCACGTGCGGAAAGCCCCCAATTCTACAACCTTCTGGGCGGGAAAGAGGGTGTAAGGCCGGGGCTGAAACAGCAGACGCGCAGCATCCAAGAGCCATTTCCCAGCCACGGCTCCCCCTGCACGCCGCGGCAGCTGGAGGATGCGCACCTTTGGATGAGTGGGTGCCAAGAAGCGGAGGGGACCAAGCACTTGCGAGGCACATGCTCCCACCCACCCGGAGTTACGCAAGAGTCTGCGTAAACAAATGCAAAATGCTCGTCAGGGACAGCGCGGCTGGGTCCAGGAGTTCATACAGAAAACAACAGCCCCATTCACAAGACAGAAAGCTTAGCTCCGTGGTTCTTAACCTCTTGGGGTCACCTTTGAGAATCTGATGAAAGCTGGGCTCCTCATTAAGAAATGGGCGCTTAGGAATAAACAGATGGGGTTCACCGGCTCCCTAAGGCCACCTCGGCCCTCACGCGAAGACCCGGACCTCGCCAAGGGCACTTCAATTGAGTTCGCAGCTGGCTCAAGCCACCTGATTAGGGAAATAAAGGGTTGGGGGGCGGGGGGTAACGTTGGCTGCTTGACATCTTCCTTATTTTTTCAGGAATGGGGGGGGCGGGGGATGGATTCTCCGTCAGGAAAGAAAAAAAAGCAGAGCAATGCGAGAAACGGACAGTTCGGATGCCCAGAACACATCCAGTCCTCCCAGCAGCCCCCTTCCCGGGCCCGGTACCTGGCAGAGACGTGTTCTCCGCATCCCGGGCCTCCGCATCCCGGGCCTCCGCGTCTCGGGCCTCCGCGTCTCGGGCCTCCGCGTCCCCGGCCTTCGCGGCTTCCCTGGCCTTCGCGGCCTCCGCGGCCTCCGCGGCCGGCTCCTCCCGCGCCGCGGGCTCAGCGGGCGGTGGCGGCGAGGCCGGGGCGCACTGGGGCGTGGGGCTCCCGGAGCCCGACGACGCCGAGTCGTCCGAATTGCAGGCCGGGCCCCAGTCGTCCCAGAGCCAGGGCGCGTGCGCCTGCTCCAGCAGCCGGCGGCCCAGGCGGTAGTGCAGCAGCTCGCGGTAGCACGCCGCGTACTCGTCCCAGCGCGGCTCCTGGTAGCGCTTCATGTACTCGCTCTTCACCCCGCTGCCCGGGGACATGGTGCGGCACGCCGGCTCCCAGTGCCCGCCAACCCAAGCCGCCGCCGCCGCCGCCTACGGGACGAGCAAACCACACAGAGGCCCGCCCTGCCCCTCCGGTCGCCGGGCCCGCCGCGACATTTAAATCCAGAGCCCCGCCCGGACTAGGCAGGCGGGGGCGGAGCGCGGGGAGGAGGCGGAGCGGGACGCGGAGGGGCGGGGCGGAGTGCAGAGGGGCCCGGGCCGCGCGGCAGGGGGCGGGGCAGCGGTGGAAGGGGCGGGGCAGCGCGGGAGGGGCGGGGCAGCGCGGGAGGGGGCAAGGGAGCGGGCGGCTAGTCTCAGGAAAGGGCCGGGCCCTAGGGCAACTGGCCTCGAGGCGTCTCACCTAGCGACCCGGCCCGGAGAGCCTGGGTGGTGTGCCAAGCGGGTGGCTCCGAGGAGGACGGCAAGCGCCTGGGCTGCGGGGGTGGGGGTCACCTCGATGGCGGCTCCGGAGCTTGGAAGCCAGAGGCTGCGGCCCGGGGCACAAGGCCGCGAGAGACCAGGGACGCCTGGATAGAGGGAGGTCGAGGAGGTGTGGGACGCGGGAGCGAGGGCGGAACGGGGAGTGCAGTGGTCTCCGCGTCCTCTAAGCGCCCTCCGGGGAGGGGCTTACCTCCTTCCTGCAGCGCCGGCCGGTTCTCTGCGCGCGTGGCGCAGCAGTCTGGAGCGGCCTGCTGTCCCCCGCGATTTCCTCCTGAGCAAGATGTCGCTGACGGCGCAGCAGCCCGCGTTCCTGCGGCAGCCCGCTGGCGAAGACACCGCCTCAATCCCTGGAGCAGACACCTCCCCCGCGCGCTCCCGGGCCCGGCGCAATGGGGGCGGCTGCTTCAGTGAAGAGCGCGGGGCGCGAGGATGAAGGCGGGTGGGCCAGCCCCAGGGACCAGGCCCAGGTCACCCTGCGCCCGTCCCAGGCGCCAACGCACCTACGTCTCATTAGACGCTCCCGCAGACACCCACCATTGCAGGAGGCATCACTTAGGGTCTGGAATTGATACCCCGTCCGGTAAACCAGCTAGCGACACTAGATGTGGCCCTTCCGAACACATCTGCGCTGGTTGCATTTCCCAGAAACAACCCCAAGTCCACACGTTGCCTCTTGCTTTCCTTCCTCTCTGCTCACACCTGTTACTCTGGCTTTAACCCCTTTTTCTGTTATAGCACAACCCCTTTCTTGTCTACACCTCAAACATTTCTAAACTGTTTATTAAAGCTGCCAGACCACCCTCTCAGAGACCCATTTACATGTGTAACCTTGACATTCAGTTGCGTTGTGCAGAAGTATGCAACGTGGCCGTGGTTGTTACAGTTTCTAAAGCGGCCCCACACAGATTTTTCCCCCTTTTTTAACAAGAACCTTCAAAGATTAATTACAAAGAGATATGAAAGAAATGAAGTTTGGAAAACCAAAACATATTTAGCAGATGAAGAGCAAGCCTCCGCCAGGTCGCGAGCGACTGACTCCGGACAGCTTCCGTGCTGGAATTTCCCCCACTTCGCCAACTACTTTCCATTCTGAGTCCTGGCCCCACCCCTCCTCACAGCTCAATGATCCAGAGGGTGGACACTGCACAGTGGAACAGGTTAGACTGTTACGGAAACTTAAAGTTAGTAGTCCAGAAGTCATTAGTACTGGATGGTGGACATCCCCACAGTGGCCCTGACTTCTCCCCTGCGCAACTTTACTGTCTGTCCCCTGAGATAACCCCCACTCCAGCTTTCTTATGCATTTCCCTTTTGTTTAAGCTGCCCAGGGGTGCATTTCTGATGGTTGCAACCAAAAGGAACTTAATGATGTGTAATTACATGAAAAAATGCAGAACACAATCTGTTTCACTTAGCTTTGGCTGTGCAATTTACCACCCCAAAACTTAGTGGCTTAAAACAACTAAAATGTATTACTTCTCACAATTCTGTGGATAAACCGGGCAGCTCCTCTGCTAGTCTAGACTCATTTATACGGTTGCATCCAGCGAGAAGGAGAGCTGGGCTGGAAGCTTCTAGGCGGCCTGCTCACATGGCCAGCAGTGGCTGGCTATGGGCTGTCTTGCTGTCCTCCCTGTGGCCTTATCCTCCAGGAAACTAGCCTGGTGTCTTTGCTCGTCTGCTCTTTTGAGAAGGGAATAACGGAAGCTGGAAGGCCTCTGCAGGTCACGGGCATCTCTTCAGTCTCATTCTAATGCTCAAATACTTAAGTTACAAGGCTGGACCAGAGTCAGCAAGAGAGAAAAGTAAACTTCTCTGCAGGGGAGAAGTGACAGCAACTTACGTTGCAAAGGTGCATGCTTGCTGGATGGAGGACTAGGCGACCAGATTTTTACAATCACATCACCACACGCACACGCAATACGTATTCGGTTACAAGGGATGATACCATTTTTTGTATAATTAAACAATGGGATTAGGGTTCATTTGTTTTACTTTACCCTTGGACAATTAAGTATATTACTTTTTAAAAGTGCTATAATTAGAGCTCATCCCCTTGGAAGTGACATAGACCCAATTCGACCAACTTGAACAGAAAGGGTATTTATTGGCTGTGGCTGAGCTAGACCCTGGGATCCAGTCGATGTCATTGGGACTCTTCTTTCTTCTTTCTGCCTTTGAGCTCTGCTTTTGTCCTAGGGGACAGCCTCTTCTCCCACTGCAAATGGACTTCCTCCAGGCAGCGGGAAAAAATGTCTGTTGTGGCCCCAAGCTTAAGTTGTCTCCACTGAGGTCCACCAGCAAAAGAAAACTTCCTGGTATTCTAATGATAGAGAAAAGTCTTCAGTCAGGTGCTTAGCTGTTGTCAGGGGTAGGTGATATGATTGGTTAAGCCTGAGTCACATGCCCACCCCTGCAGGTGGGGATAGGGTAGGAGGCTGAGATTGACAGCCCCATGAGAACCACAGGGAACAGGGAAAGAGTGGCTCCCCAGAAGGAGGAGTAGGCAGATAAAACAGATGCCCATCTATATATTTGTGTAAATTAAGAACAGGATGATAAAGACTTGATTTGACAGTGCTTATGGGAGGGGGGAAAAAACCCTCTGGGATATAGTTGATCATTGTGAGGTAGAGCTGTTAGGAAACCCAATACAATCACAACTTGTATCTACCAAACGGTATTCTATACCAGGGGAGGTAAACCATCTCTCTAAAGAATCCTCTGTTCATGTCGCACTAAATGGCGGCCAGTGTGGATGATGATGTCAGTTTGCTCTGCAGGTAGCATCAGGACCAAGGAGCCAAGATTACAAGACAGGACTGGGGCAAATGTTAGGGACTTGGAACTAGTTTCTTAAGCAAGAGGGAAACTTTAGGGATGGCTCACAGAAGAAACAGGGCGACAGATGGGCAGGCCCCAAAGGGACCCTGCAGGCCAGGCAGCAAGGCCCTCCAGCCCCTGGACTTTGGTAGAGGAAGCCCGCGCGGTCCTCTCCCTGGGGGAGACTCAGAAGCCAATAGGGAGGAAGGTCTGACGCTGGCCTCCTGAAAGGGCTCGCGAAACAGGCCTCAGCTAGAGAGGCACATAGGTTCAATATAAGAAAGCCTGCCTGGGACTTTGCCCGGCCAGCCACGGAATATGGCAGCCTCACCGAGGTGAGTGCCTCAGGTCGTGATCACCGTCACGGGAGCGCAGCTGAATTCCTGTTCCCGCTGCCCGGAGCTCCCTCCCGAAACCCCTGGAGCTATGACACCCTCGCAGAGCCAAACCACCTATGCTAAAAACCACGTCCTTCTGAGCCAGGGAGGCCACCTCCCCAGGGTTTCCCCTACTTGACTCTTCCTTCCTTCTGAGAACGAGTTCTTCCCCAGCCGTGCGCTCGCCCCCGCATCTCCTGATTCCTCCCAGGAGATGCGCCAGCCATCAGCCATCTCCTCCCCATTGTCCTCTGGACTGCACTGGCATCTCTCTCTGCCCACCCCTCTCTTTCCGCCTCCAAACACAAACATTCTCAGGAGGCCCCTTCCACTCTATCCTTTTTATAAATCCACCTCCCAGGGTAAAAGCTAAAAATGGTATAGATTTTTCCCAGCCTCCCTTGCAACTAGAGCTTTGTCATGAAACCTGAACTCAGAATCAAGGCCTACGGTGCATGGAAGGGAGCCGGGAGATCTCTCATTGGCTACAATGCCAATTTCAAGACTGAATTCCTGGAGCGGCAGTGGCCACAGTGCTTAGACACCTGGCAGCATCCGACTCCAACAGCGTCAGAAATGCAAGCCACAGTGTCCCCCGAGAAGAAGCAGTCTCTGTTGGTCTCTTCCTCTCAGAGCTCCAAACCTGCTTGCCTAGCCCTTCCAGAGATGCTGAAAGCCACACCAGCAACGTTTAAATATGTGTCTTTTCTCCTAAAATTAGAATTGGTTTCTCTGACTAGCAATTAAGCATTTTAATACATTGGGCTGTGCTGACTCCCTCCTCCTCTCTGGAAGGCTTACCAGGTTCCTTGGCAACTTCCTATTCCTGCTCCTCCTCCTCATTTTTAAACTAAGGACCCCACCCCTGCCCCAGGATTCTTTCCACACCGGCTCCTTATACGCTCTCTGGACGTGGGATCACAAGCAGTGATTGGTCACCTCTGAATACTGTGGCATCGGCGCCTCCCCGCCCTGCTCCTTCTACAGGGCCAGGACACCTGGCCGACATCTCCTGGGCACAGCTGGCCCACCCCTCCCCTCCGTGCTCGTAGCTACCATCTTGCTCCCCCCATCCATCCCTTCTTCTTTCTACATTCCCAATCTCTGCTAGTGGCATTTTCATTCTTCCAGTCACAGGGTCAAAATGTCAGTCATTCTTGAGCCTGGGCACCCACCTGCAGTCACTGGCTACAGTGATTATGTCTATCTGACGAGGTCTCATGTGTCCACCCGTGGCGTTCTCAGTTTGGCTGGGGTTGACCAGCCACAGTGTTGCAGGTGGGGACGCGCTCAAAAGCGTCAAGCCCCCTCCATGGCCCCGCAGAGAGCAAGGACAGACCCATACACGGGGTCTGCAGCCAGGAGCCGAAGCTGGCGGGTTGCTGCCCACGGGGCCTTCCCAGGCCCGGGCTGCAGGGAGAGCCCCGCCTGTGGCTCCGGAGGGAGCTCTCAGAGCTACAGTCTGACCCAGATGCCGAGCGGCGACAAGGAAAAAGAACACCTTTAAAACCCTCCAGCACAGCTCAGTAGTGTCTAACTGCCCTCTTTTCCTTCTTGTCTATAGCGAACATGGCCAGAAACCATCATAGAGAAAAACCTTATGAAGAGTTTTTTTTTATATTGACAAGATCTAGACTTAGCATTGGTTTTACTGGGTCATTGCTGGCAGATATAACCTTACCTCTCAAGGTCATGCTCGCCACAGGAAAAATCAAGAATAGATATTGAAGCCCTGGCTGGTGTGGCTCAGTTGGAGCGTCGTCCCATACACCAAAAGGGTACCAGTTTAATTCCTGGTCAGGGCATATGCCTGGGTGGCAGGTTCAGTCCCCAGCCAGGGTGCTTATGAAAGGCAACCAATCGATGTTTCTCTCTCACATCAATGTTTCTCTCCCTCTCTTTCTCCCTCCCTTCCCCTCTCTCTAAAATCAATAATCATGTCCTCAGGTACAGATTAACCACACAAAAAAAAAAAAAGTTCGAAAAGCACAAATTATTTAGCTTGACTTCTCACCAAGAAGCCTTGGGGAAACAACTCCAACTAGACAACCGGGGGCCCTGTTAAGGGGAGAGGGTTCCTGAGCAGAGAGCACCAGCCATAAGTGCTGTCTCTAGCAGAAGTCAGGTTACCCAGACTCCTCCCTGCTTCCGGGGCCTCTGGAGTCCCACGAGGAAAACCACCCTCAGTCCTTCACTCACTGAGAAGAGGAGAAGAGAGGTTCTGTGCCAGAGCCCACTGACCTCAGACCCTGACCTTGACCACCAGGTGAGTTCCTTCCTGAAAGGCTCTTCCGCCCAGGCACTGGCTCTCAGGCGATGACCCCGCCCTCGTCTTTTCGGGCGGTTCAAACCAAGCACCCCGGGCTGCATGGCTCGTAAACAATAGAAATGTGTTTCTCGCAGATCTGGAGGCTGAGAGTCTGAGAGAAAGGTGCCCACGTGCTTGGATCTGGGTGGAGGCCCGCCTCCTCCCTCACAGACAGCACCTTCTCACTGCATCCTTGTGGGCAGGAAAATGGATGAAGAATCTCTCTGGGCCTCTTTTATGAGGGTGCTCGTCCCATTGGTGAGGGCTCCGCCCCCAAGAGCTAATCACCATCCAAAGGCCCCACTTCTTAATACAATCATATTGGGGAATAGGTTTTAATACATGGATTTGGGGGAACATAGACATTCAGACCACAGCAAGCCCACAGCTTCTCTGCC
Organism: Mormoops blainvillei; assembly: GCA_004026545.1. Classification (NCBI taxonomy): domain Eukaryota; kingdom Metazoa; phylum Chordata; class Mammalia; order Chiroptera; family Mormoopidae; genus Mormoops; species Mormoops blainvillei. The sequence goes on along the minus strand of PVJD01003200.1, from coordinate 113,220 downwards.
TTCCGCCACCACTGGTGCCTTTCCCATGCTAACGCCTCCCCTGAACAGTCCAACAAGCTCCCTTCTTCCCTCCCTCCCTCTCTCTCTCCCCCCTCCTCTTTCCCCCCTTCCCCTCTCCTCTTCAGTTTCCAGCACAGAATTTTTTTCTCTCTGTCTCTCTCTCTTCCCCTCCCTTCCCCTTCTCACCCCCCACCCCCTTCTCTCTCTCCTGGACTTCAAAGTGCCTCTGTCTCCTTCCAGAACAAGCCCCCTTCCCTGATGTCCCCACTCTTGGTCTCAGCTAACAAAGAAGCAAAAATACCCCCAATTACCTTGACGGCTGGTCGCTGAGCCATCAAGCCCAGGGCAGCAGGGCGGTTCCCATGGCAGTGTGGCATGGAACGCCGTGTGCGGTCCACACTGGCTGCAGGGCCCCGCCTGCGTTGGAAGAGAGCCCGGGCTGAAGTTCTTGCTGTCTTGCTCTGGGCTGCAGAATGCTGAGCCCTGGGGTACCTACTGTGTGCATTGCTGAAGAAATTCTCAGCCCTGCCTGCACATACTCCATCAGCTCATCCCCGTGCAGAGCGAGAAACCAATCTCTTCATGCAGCTTCGTAATTTCATGAGCAGATGGACATTCTACTGTCCGCTTAGTTAAGCAGCATAGAATACCTACAATCCAGGTTTTCCTCCCCAGAGAATGCAGCCCCCCGCTCTGTTAGGCTGGGGAGCAAGAAACTGTCCTGCATGGATGGCTGCCTAATGGATACACTCTCACTGCACAGCCCTAGGTATTCCAAATTCCAACTGTTTTCCTCGCATCCTTGACAATTCACCAGAAAACAGTGCGCTTCAAGAGCACGGCGGCTGGCCCCTTACACTGCAGGGGTGTCCATGGTCCACAAGCCCCGCGCAGCCCAGGTTGGCTATGAAGGCGGCCTAACACAAACTCGTAAATTTACTTAAAACATTATGAGATTTTTTTGTTTTTGTTAGTGTTTGCATATTTCATGTGTGGCCCCGAGACGCCAAAAGGTTGGACACCCTGCTACAGGAGTGCTTTTTCTCAGTTACACGTCGAGGCCTCTACAAGACAGAGATGAAGGTCTTTATTAAACGTGTGCAAGAGACGTGTGGTGACCCGGGTTACGATTATTAAAGGGGATTCTCCCATTATCCCCTCGTGAAAACCCAGAGCAGAAATTCGTCTCTGTTCTTTATTGATAAGTTGACTTATTTTTAAACCTTTAGACACTGGAAATTCCATGTTTTCTTTGCTTCGACGGCTCTGCAGCACAGAGTTTTGCGGCGCTAGCCTGCCACGGCTTCGCTCTGCTGTTTGTTCCTCTTTGTCTTGGCCTGGGTCCTCCCTTGCTGATCTCGCCTGCTTGTAAGATACGTCTTTTGGAAGCTTACCTCCTTTTTTAACTCTTTGAAGATGATTATTCATTCCCCAGAATTCACGTAAAATGCGAACAGGTTTGAACTCAACCAGACTCACAGAAGCAGGTAATAGAAAAGGACACAGGCCTCACAGAGGAAGGCAAGATACGTGAAATATCTTAGCTGGAAATCAAGTCCACACATTCTCCAATGTTTTTGGAATTGAGGGTGGGTGTACCAAGCCACAAGTTGATGGATAAAAATACAAATGAACAGTTTGTGTTTCTGTTCTTACATGGTAGCTGCTATCATGTTAAGGTACTGGATGGAGCGGAGGCGGGGCAAGGGGGGCTCATACAGATTCCCACGCAGGCAGCCTCCCCTCCCCCACGAGGCAGTCTGCCGGCGGGAGACTCAGGCACAGCCTGATTGACCTATCAGCATCCTTTGGGATCATTAGCTTCGAAATATCATTATTGGCCCAAAGAAATGGTTCTGGAATCATTTCACAGTGGCAAGAGGAGAGTCTGTTTATCACTTGAACAAACAGGGGGATGTCCTCCCTGCAGTGAGTCAGAGATCCAAGGTCCTTTCATCTTGTGACGTGGCCATCCCGACGCATAGCTTCCAGGTCCTCATACTACTGCCACACTCGCGGCGCTTCTGACACCAGGCAGGTAGGTTTTCCGTGCATGGAGCAGTTCTGTGACACCAGCTGAGGTGATCTATAGTTCAGTTCCAGCGCTCTCTACCTGGAGTTAGCATCAAATCCCACAGGTTAAGGACTCGGCCACACAAAACTGCCTGTGTCAGATGCCAATTACACATAGTTGGTCCCCAGGTTACCCCAACTTCTGTCCGCCTTAACTACAAATCAGAGGTTGTCTGACCGCCCCTCCTTGGAGTCAATCATTTGCTAGAGCAACTGCCCAAACTCAGAGAAACACTGACTTAGGTTCATTTTATTTATTTATTAAAAAGGAAGTAATGAAGGGTATCAACGAGCAGCCTGGTGAAGAGTCTTGTAAGGCAGGGTCCAGGAGGATCCCAAGCACGGATGCTTCTGTCCCTGTGGATTTGGGGTGGGTCACCTCCTGGCACTGAGATGTTCATCAACTCGGAAGCTCTCGGATCCAACTTTGGAGTTTTATTGGAGGATCCATCAGGTAGGCGTGATGGATCACTAACTCAGGCTCCAGCCCCTCCCCCCGCCCAGCGGATGGGGAGAGAGGCTGAAAGTTCCAAGGGACTAATCATGGGTTGGTGACGAGCCCCCAACCCAAAGCCAGCCACGGAGCACCAAGTCGCCTCATTAGAACAAGGCGATACCAGCACCCAGGGAATTCCAAGGGATTTGGCAGCTCTGCGTCAAGAACCAAAGTCAAAGGCCAAATATTAGAACAAAAGCTATTCCTAGTGTTCTTATCACTTAGGAAATTATATGGATTTTAGGAGTTTGGTGACAGGAACCAGGGACAGTGACCAGTGTATATACATTCTATTATTATGTCACAGGGATGGAGAGGACATACCAGCTGTCAACATCCATGGCCATGAAGTGACAGGACCTTTTTAGATGTGATCATGTGAACTTAGCCAACTGCACAGGAAAATGTAAGGCAGCACACGGTCGTCACTCGCTGAGCAGTGTGTCTGCCAAGGTCAGCCATGCGGACCTACAAACGCGGTCCCTCCGCGTTGCTGAGACTATCTGGACCTGGGGTTCTCCTCCTGTTGTCACATGGGCAAGCTCCGGCCTGTCCTTAAACTCACCGCAGGCCTTCAGTCCCCCAGAATCCTGCACGGCCACTCACAGGAAACACTGTGCCTCTCCCTCAGGACACATTGTCACACACCTGCACTTCAGCAATTACCTTGTCCAGTCGCAGCTGACTCCTCTCCCAGCCGCAAGGTCCCTGAGGCAAGAATCAAACTTGCTTGCTCGGCAGAGAGGACGGAGCCCCTGCTGGGGGCCCGGTGCTGGGGTAAGAACCAATGTTGAAGGTGCACGAAGCCCACCCTCGAGGAGGAAACAGAGAACAAACGTGTAGCCAAGTGGGTAGGATCATTTCTGATATGGAAGAAAATATGGACCAGCCGGAAGACTTCTGGAAGAGGGAACATTTGAGAAGAAACTGGAAGTTTCTCCTCTCTCCCCCGTCTCATCTTCTCCTCCCTCAGAGAGGAGGGATGTCCTTTTCTCCACCGATCCTTAGTTTTTTCCAATTTTCATACAGTGCATTTCTTTGTTTCTTACAGTAAAGAACTAAAAATGTCAATGTCTGAAGCATCAGAACGTTTCCTTCACTCTTCTTTGAATGACAGGCTTCCAGGTACCTCCCCCAACGTTCTCTGTTTGTCACTGTTCCTGGATCCTAAAACGCAGACCCCAGGGCTGAAGTGAGATGTGGCTTAGCAGAAACTAGGTGAAAAGTGATTTTCATGTATAATGGCCCAGACATGACCTGGGCATGGACACTCCAGAAAGGCAGTGCAGGACTGTGCGTATTTTATAATCACTTCAAACCGAGGTCTATTTTACTCCCTGATTGCTTTTTGCATGAATTGCCGAGATGTTTCCTCCATGTTTAACAATCTAAATTCAAACGCAACATTCATCCTGGCAACCCTGTTGCCTAAAATGACAACGCAGAGGACAGTGAGGCAAAGGGAAACTGATTTCCGTGAGAACTTCTCTAGGGGCAGAAATTAACAAAGAAAACCCAGGGCTGGGGCCAACCCCGGCCCCTCATGCATGTTGTAAGTCTAGACATTTCCAAAGCTACCAGCTGGGGTCCTCAGGGACTGACAGTTCCTGTGGGGCCCTGGTTCCTTCATGGGCTCAGATGGCAATCCCAGGGCAGCGGGCCACCGCGGATTAGAGAAGGTAAGTGATATGACAAGGTTCAGACTTGAGTATCTGTTTCCTCCTCCCAAAACTTGCTGTTCTGTCTGTTATGGTCCACTTGCCAAGGGCAAAATCTCCACGTTTCTTATTTATAAATAGTTTCTGACATCTCTGGAGGGGATTTGGGTGGGGAGCGGGGGTTGGGGGCTGGACCTGAAGAGCACCGCTGAGGTGAGAAAAGGGAGAATTTATAAAGCTCTTCCTCAGTGGTTGCTTTGCGTGACATGCAAGCATTGAGCCAAGCCCATTAGAGAGCTGAGGATTTTCAGATGAACTTACTTTGGAGTTAGACCTGGGGTTTCATTCCAACAATGGTCAGCATTTGACGAGGAAATTTCTTAGAGGGTGGGAACTAAGCTCGGAAGCTTGGCGGGGCGGGGGGACTTGTAAATGATCAAGGTGCTGAAAAGAACCTAAGATGTAGTTTCTGAAGGGGCTGATGGCCCAATTTATTTCAGAAACAAACCCCTTTCTTGGTTTTCCAAGTTGACGCTGTGTTCAGCCCCGTCCTCTGCAGGCACCTCCAGCGTCAGGTCACACTGAGTGCCCTCTCGCCACCTGGGCAGGCGCTCCCGGTCTGAATTCTCTGCAGAAGCAGGAGTGGACTTGAGTGGGAAATTTATCTGCAGGAGGGCCAGCAGAATTGATGCTGACGACAGAACTCCGTACCCTGTGGCGCACAAACCCAGCACGTGTAAAGCACGCGGGGCTGCAGTCTGACACGTAAACACGTCGCCCATGTCGGAGATCCAAGGCGTCAGAGGTCCCGAGTGCTCTGCCTGACTGGGCTGTGTGTGCACAGAAGGCTACTTTCTTGTTGATGTGAAGCCTCAGAGCACCACTGCCCTGGTGTCCTTATTGCTAACCCCCGGCTGCAACTGCGTAGGTGTGGAAGCCTGAGCACAGGGGATGGAGGGCCAGGGCCAACCGCAAGGGGCAACAGAGCCAGGTTCTAGCCCCATCCCTTGGCCCTGCAAGAAGGGCAATGTGGGGAGGTCAGGGACTCTACCAGGCCACCCATGTCCACTGTAGGCCTACAGGGAGGACGAGGCCACCTGCGCCCTGAAGAGTGAGGCAGGAGCCGGCGTGGGGTGAGTGCAAGGCTGGGGGAGTAGTACATACACAGATACAGCCTGATGGCCTTCAGGGAGCAGCACTGAACCCGTGAGGACATCCAGGGTCCCCTCCGCCTTGGGGGTGAGCACGCGTGCTGGAGAAAGTGTGCCGATTTCCCAATGAGACCGCAAACCGCTTTCCCGCCAGCAGGCCGGGCAAAGGCTAACACCTGCCCATGAGGTTAGGTCTGTACATGACTTGTCACTTATGTCCGCTGCGCAAGAGGTGTCAGGTCACATATGACACAGGTCGCGTGGGTGAAAGCAAAATGCCTGGCTCCTGTCTGTCAGGCTCACCCCCAGCCCCAGCCCCTCTGCTCCAACTAGGATTTCAATCACGGTAATGACCTTGGTTCCCAAACCTGCCCAGGAGCGTGTGAAAATACATCCCCGGTTTCTGCTCTTCCCGAGAGCCCACACTGCTCAGGGATGCGGGCCTTCAGACTTCAGCAAGTCCTTTGAACAAAGGTGCCACCTCCCGCATCTCCCCTTCCAAGTGCCACATCGGCTGGGAAACTGGGAGCAAACTCTGAGCAGCTGCCCCCACCTTCAAGCCTGCAGGCCGAGCTCCCGGATGTGAGTGTGGGGACTCACCCTGGAGCAAGACTCTAGAACAAAGTACTTCTTGTGAACAGCGTTAGACTCTCTAAGGGACCCAGGCCTTTTCTGGCTCTGACGTCAGCTCCAGGGTCCCTGTTGCTCAGGGACGCCCAGGCAGCCTCAGGAGTCCAATTGGGGACAAGAGGCCCTCGGTCCTACAGGTCTGGGTCTCTGTACTAGAACCTGAACTTCTCTCAAGGGCAGGGTTCAAGTCCAATGCCTCTAGTATCAGCTCCAACGTTTGTGTTTTCCCTCATACCGCCCCCCGGCAATTCTCTGACACCAGCTGGTGTCCTACAGTTTAATTCAGTTCTGACGTGTCTACCCAGAGATAGCGTCAGATCCCACAGGTTAAGGGCTCAGTGCCACACGGTGCGCTCCCTCCCTTCAGACGCTGATCGAAAGCCCAAGTTGTCACCTGTGCTACTGACCAAAAGACACTAGATCAGAGTTTCCCACAACCCCCTCCCTGGGTTTGCTTAATTTGCCAGAGTGGCTCCCAGGACTCAGAGAGACACTTCACTTACTAGATCACTGGTCCATTGCAAAAGGGTAGAACAGGAGCAGCCAGATGGAAGCAACGCCCAGGGCAAGTGTGAGGGAAGGGCGCGGAGGTCCCATGCCCTGTCCAGGTGCGCCGCCCTCCCCACGTCTCTGCGTGTTCACCCAACACTGTCTTTCTTGGTTTTTCACGGAGGCTTCATTATATGGGCACGAGTGATTGAATCATTGGTCATTGGGGATGGATTCCACCTCCAGGCCCTCTCTGCTTCCTGGAAATCAGGGGGTGGGTCTGAAAGCTCCAGCCCTCTATCCAAGGTTGGTTCCCCTGGTAACCAGCATCCCTCCTTAGGTGCTTCCACGTGACCTCTGCCTCCATCTCAAGTAGTCAGGGGATGGACAACCTTGCTGTCCAGAGTACAGGTTCCTTCCCTCAAATGCAGCATGGTGGGTAGTCAGAGAACTAACCCATGACGGACGTTTGAGTTTGCAAAACTCCACCAATCGAAGCACAGAACTGATCCTTCAAGGCCTCTTGTTTTTGTTTTTGTTTTGGGTTTTATTTATTTATTTTCAGAGAGAGGGGAAGAGAGGGAGAAAAAGAGGGAGAGAAACATCAGTGCGTGGTTTGTTGCCTCTCCAGGGTCCATTCCCAACTGGGGACCTGGCCTGCAACCCAGGCACGTACCCTGACTGGGAATCGAACCGGCGACCTTTTGGTTCACTGGCTGGCGCTCAACCCCCTGGGCCACGCCAGCCAAGGCATCGAGCTCTTTCTTTCCAGGTGGTCAGCTGTGCACGGCCAGCCCCCTGCCTCTTCCAGGGCCTCCTCCTTACACCTGCCTCAGGGATCTTACTAAAGGCCTTTCTGTCTACAACCTTGCAGGGGCTCCTGCAGGGAAAGGCCCAGCCCCTGGGCAGAACACAAAGCCTGCCCCAGCCCGGCCCCTACCTTTCCATCCTCACCTCCCCCGTCCCTTGTGTATGTTAAAGCGCCAGCACTACGAAGCTGCTTACCATTCCCTGAGTGGGAAAGACCTTCTGGTCTCTGGATATTTCCCTAGGAAACTCCTGCTCAGCTTCCAGGGCTCACACCAGGCCTGGCTGTGTCTAGAATCGTGCCTCCCTCCCCCTGCACTGGGGTGCCCTTCCTCAGCACCCCCGCTGCACTCATCACAGCCGCTCGGACACCACTGCAACTTTACTGTCTCTTCCAGGACCCCGTGACCTCCCTGAGAGCAGGAGCTACTTCCCTCTCTGAACTGCTCACGTCACGCTCAGCAGACACATACGGCCTGTTCATGGGAGGAAGGAGGATGTAGGGCTCTTTCCAAGGCTCATCCATCTGGCGGTGGGAAAGTGCTTTGCAAAGCACAAGTCGCCTAACACAGGAAGGACATTCTATGTCACTGCTATGGGTGGTAGTGGTAACATTAGGGTCAATATTTATCATCGGCATTAAAATAAAGGTGCAAACCAGCAGCCATACCACACTGAGCAGGCGTGCGACCTTCATGGAAAATAAAATCGTTGCTTAAGGTGGAATTCCTCCCTTGGCAAGAGAAATGATTGCCTGCAGCAAATGGGGTTTGTTTTCCAATTACGCTCGCCTTCTAGGGTTTCGGCAGCCACCAGGTGTGAACGTCAAGGGGCCCACACCATCTGCTCGTGCGATTAGATCTGCACATGATTTGTCGCCTACATTTCTCAGGCACGGGAGACAGGGTGCACTCCGCTGGGGGTCAGAGCAGAGCTGCGTCTGCGGCACCGAACTGTTTCTCCACAGACCTGGCAGGAGCCCAGAGGGAAATCGGACCCAGGGCCATAGTGAAAGAAGGAAGGAAGGAAGGAAGGAAGGAAGGAAGGAAGGAAGGAAGGAAGGAAGGGTGGGTAAAAGTTTCCCTTAATACCTAATCCACACCGCCCCCATATCTCTCCCCACAGTTCCCTCTGTACATTTCAGCGTCATCCCTTAGACATCGTCACCTCGCTTTTTAGATGAGCTCACCAAAGCCCAGAGAAACCCCAGTTCTTGCCAAGATCTCCCTGCAAGTTAAAAGGCTTCTCTCCTTCTGGCTAAGGCCTTGTCATTATTCTCTCTGTCACCAGGGCTTTGCCGGCCTCTATTTCTCCCTCCTCACCCAGTGATCAAGGGTGTCAAAAGGGTTGTCAAAGCCCATAAAGTACTTTCAGCCCCGCTCAATGAGCGAAGCAGATTTATCATCCCCAGTGACAAGAGTCCTTCTTGCCAGTTTGGCATTCAGACTAGACTCCAGCATGTGCCCCTCTGCTAGCTGATAACGTGAAAATGGTCGCAAACCCACCCCAACTTTGTCCTTCAGAAAGAAGCCACCTTCCAGTGAGGAACCAGAAAAAATTATTCTGCTGTACAAACTAGCCCAGAAATGGGAATGGAGAGTCCTTACAAGGTAAGAGGAAAACTGGACGTCTGTTCAGCAAAGGGGCAAAGGCGACAGACAGGACAGTCACAAGAGAAAAGTCTGGCCAGTAAGCATACTCCACACGCACTCGATCAAAAATAAAGTTCAGCTTCACTAGTAAACAAAGAAACACAAATAAAGGCAACACTCAAGGCCTCTTCCTGCCCATCACACTTCTAAAGAAAAAGCTGAGCCCTGGCTGGTGTGGCTCAGCGGATTGAGCACCAGCCTGCGAACCAAAGAGTCATCAGTTCGATTCCCAGCCTGGGCATGTGCTTGGGTTGCGGGCCAGGTCCCCAGTAGGGGGTGTGCGAGAGGCAGCCACACAGTGATGTTTCTCTCCCTCTCTTTCTCCCTCTCTTCCCCTCTGTCTAAAAATAAATAAATGAAATCTTAAAAAAAAAAAAAAAGAAAGAGAGGAAAATGAACCTTGAGGCTGCAGAGGCTCTATGGACAGGCATTATTCTCATCCTGACATTTGGGAAACGAAGATGCTCTAAACAACAGGGAGAGGCCATCACTGCCTTCCAAAGAGAAGTCAGCAAGGACCCGAAAGGAAGGAAAATCTCGCTGCCCTCCGAGGAAGTTTGGTGCAGATAGCAAGTTCCCTTTCCCTGTGCAGGTGGTGGAAACCCAGTGCAAGTGTCCATGTTAACTACCCCAGCGTGTTTGTAGTTCAGATCCCAAAGAAAACACGCCACCTCTACCACATGGACTCCGTTGCTTCTTTACAATGTTCAGTTCATGCCAGGAAGAGGGAAGTCAGCCCCAGAAAGGGTCACTTTTCATAAGACACAGATCAGAGACTAAGAAAACATGATGACGGAATGCGACATGGCATCCTAGAACAGAAAGAGGGCACTGATGGGAAAACAGGTGGCACCTGGGTGGAGCCTGGTGTTCAGTCACCGGTAAGGCACGAAGGCCGGTTCCTGAGCGTGGAACGCCATAGGGTAACGTAAGATATAGCAATAGGGGGGCTGGGTCGGAATGTAAGGGGCCTCTGTGTATCACCACTGCAACTGTTCTGCAAATCTAAAACTTTTCCAAAATAAATGTTTATTTTTTTAAAAGCTCTACTCGAGCTTTTAAATAATACATCCTTAATACCTTCAACAAATAGGTATATTGCACTTACCCAGTTCAAGGCACTATTTGTTTTTTGTTTTAATCCTCACCTGAGGACATGCTTACTGATTTTTAGAGAGAGGGGAAGGGAAGGAAAGAGAGACAGAGAAACATTGATGCCAGAGAAACATCAGCTGGCTGCCTCTCATACCCACCCTAACCCCAACTGGGGACCAAACCCCCAACCTGGGCACGTGCCGTGACCCGAAACCGAATCAGTAACCTACTTGTTTACGGGACAGTGCTCCAACCAACTGAGCCACATTGGCCAGGGCCAAGGGACCATTCTGTCAGCAGTACCAGTAGGACCCCTGATTCTGATGGTACTGTTATCACATCTAACTATAGACCTGCCCCCCGCCCCAGTTCTCAACCAACCACTGCCTGCCTTCCTCTCTGTTCGGACCATCACTCAAAGCTGGTCTCAGTCCTCCCTCGGTTGTCACAAAAAAAAAAAAAACCTCCCCTGGACAAAAACAAGCCCACAAACACAAACCCTTTGTGTGTATGGCTGGTCTGACTGAAAATTTGGAGAAATGGACAGCTTTTCCATTTCTGAGCTGAGCATTGGATGTCACACCTTTAAAGGCAGCGTCTGGGCCATGTCCATGAGAGCTCTTGTCCGCTGCTCCTGGGTTAGCTGGTGCTGAGGAATCTCCCCACTCTTTTTATTGACTGCCAGCTACCCAATCCCTGCGAGGAGGGAGAAGTTGTCACCACTGACTATTTGTCACAGTGCGAAGACTGGCCTGAGCCCGAAGGCGGGGCCACTGTAAACCAGGGAGAAGGATGTCAGAGCTTCTGGGGGTGGGGGCGGGGTGGAATGTAATCTACAAGGACTGCCACAGGCCAAGATGGGAAAGATGGCATTCAGGAACTGTCCCTGAGTCAGGTTGGCCTGGAGCTCCAGGGAGGTGGGGGCACGCAAGGGTTGTAAGAACGGGCGAATGGATTGGCCTGGCAAGGCCTGCTTTGACGGAAGCAGCTGTTCAGCCCTCGGCAGCACACAGTTGCATCTCTGGTAGGAAAGGGGTCCCTGTCAAAGGTTCACATCCAGACATCCCCTCCGGGACAGCAAATGCGGTTTCTCTGGTGGTTTCTCAGGAACTGGCCTCCGCAGACCAGCTCTCCCCCCAGGTGCTCGCACCAAGGTGGGGCAGTGCCGCCCGAGGCCCAGGGCTCGCAGAGAGTTCCGATGGGGCCTACAAGGGCTGGGCAAACTGTGCTGAGCCGTCTTCTGATGGAAATAAAACTTGGAGCAGTTCTTGGGCACCGCTGTTTTATGATGAACACCTTTTCAGATTCTGCCATAGATCCGATAACATCTAGCTCCGGAGTATTTTTTAGGCCCAGATCTTTTTAGAGTTTTCTCATACACGATTCGTTCTTTGCAGCTCATGGAATTGAACATACCTGGGAATGAAGTTGGAGATAAAGGTTAATAAAGTTCTTTGTCTAGTAAAATAATAATAATAAAAATCATATGAGACCTGCTCTGTAGGCCTGGCCTTGGCTCTGAGCACCCCCAGAGGCGGGGGTGGGGTAGGTTTGCTCTCCATGGCTGGATAACAAGAGAAGGGGGCCCACCTCCTCTTCCCCAGTTGCCTAAAGATGCCTGCCTGTCACTTCCCATCATCTTGGCGGCAAAGATGCTCAGCCTCTCTCCTTCTGCCAGTCATTGTCAAATTGTGTTGGGCAAAGCAGAAAGAGAAGACGGTGTGCATCCCTCCCCACGGAGCTCTGCCGCCCAGAGCCCACCTGTCCCCCAGGCACGCCTCCAGGGCAGTGTGGTCCCAGTTTCCAAAATTAACTCTCCTTGTAGAATTATAGCATTAACTGCCCCAGTAAACATGACCATATGTTCCCCAGGAGAGAAAGCAATTAAGCCCCTGTCAACCATGAACTAGGCTAACTTACAGACCAGAAATGAGCCACTGGGTGGGGGGTGCAGGAGGGGGCGGTTGAGTCAGGCAGGCCCACGTGGGAGCTCAGGGCTGCTGAGGGGCGCAAGAAAAGGCGCTAAAATCACCAAAAGCACTTTCTTCGTTGTGCCTGGAGAAGGCGGAGGGCCTGCTCTCTGACCCCAGCGAAGTTCAGGTTCAGGGACAAGTTCCCTCCACAGACTGGATCGGGCCCCGCCCTCTGAGGCTCGCCCGTGGCTGCAGGAGTCCCCGGGACCTAATAATACGCGCGAATCAGAACTCGGGCTGCAGGCTCTGGCCATGCAGGGAGAGGCAGAAGCTGACACCTGCCCAGCCTGTCCCCACTGGCCTTGCCCTAAAGCAGCAGGGCGTCTGGCCTCGGAGCCAGAGGCCCCCTGCCTGGTGTGCCAGCAGCGCCCTATATAGAGAGCATGAGCGTGCTGGGGGGAATGGCAGGCATGTGGCCCAGCTGTCGCGGGGAGCCCAGCCCAGCAAGGCTGTTCCGTGCCCACATCCTTCTCCAGGCTCCAGGGCCAGCAGCAGGACAGTGGCTCTGGCCACCCGCGCCCCCTCCAGTGCTCTCAGTCTCCAGATGGCACAGAGCCCATGAAATGGACAACCAACCACGAAGAACCAGGCATGGCAGCCACCGGAAGGGAGAAAAGCTAGGAACCTGCGGAAGGAAGGCGGCAGGCTCTGCCCTCAATGCCGACTCTGACTGAGGGGCTCTAGGAGGAATATGCCCCCTTTCGTCTTTCCTACCACATCCTACCCCCGCACCACCGCCCCCACCCCCAGCCCCAGGGCCTTCCATGACCCCTGAGAAAGTAACCAACCAGAGACACAGTCTTCTTGGTGCAACGGTAGCTTGAGATTCTACAATCGACTCTCAGCCTTGTTTTCCAAATCTGTACAATGGGAATACTTCTGGCTTTTCTCTTGAGCCGACTGCTCCTTGGCCACAGAGGGACAATCCCCTCAGCCCAGTTCATGAGACTGGCTGCTCAGGCCGTCACCAAGCCAGCCCCATGGACGGAACCAGGTGGCCCTGGGGGCCACATTATCAGGAGTGGGCTTGGCCACTGCTCTCAGGGAGCAGCTGAGAGTGACGAGACCCAAGTCAGGCATTTGGGGCCTAGGGGAAAGCGTCCCAGCAGTTCAAGGCCAGGTTGACCTTGCCCTTGGGGCCAGCACACTGCCCTCCGCCTGGGGCCAATGACAGTCCCAGAGAGGCCCTGCTCTGGAAAGCCAAACCGTTCAGGACAGGAAGAGGCGAACAGTGAAGGGTGAGCTGTCTGGCATGTTGGAGCCGGGCGACTGAGGCACTGAGAGGCAGTGTCTAACAGAAAGGGGCACTGGGCTCTGGTCCCCGCGCTCAGAGAGGTGGGGGAGGGGGAGGGCAGGCCGGCATGTGCATTGAGTCTCGCTGGCTCCTGTCCTTCCCCTGTAGGGTCTGCTGCTCTTGTCTGTCCCCAGGCCTGCCCCTTCTCCCCACCCCTCAGCCCCTGCCCTCAGAGTCGCTCTTGGCTTTAAAGTTTGAGTTTAAAGCCAAACTTACTTGTCCAAGCAGAAAAGGAAAAACAAGTCAGGCCACTTGTCAGTGTCCCTCTGCTTCCTTCTAGGGTCAGGCAGAGTGTGTGAAGAAGAGGACAGCTGTCTGTCCTGGGAGTCCCCAGAAAGGGAAGCCTGTGTCAGTGGCCAGGCGCCTGTTGCCGTAGGTGTGACCCTGGGGCACTGGGAGCTGTGTGGCGGGGTCAGCAGCTCTGCCTCTCTGGCCCTCAACCTCGGGGCACAGGCAGCCTGCCACCCCCTCACCCACCTCCGACGCCCTGCCTAGGGGCCCCACGGGTCACCGGGATCTTTCTCCAAACTTGGGGATTCTTCTGCAGGAAAGACCAGAGCTGCTCGAGTCTCTTCCCCGCAGGCACAGGCACAGGGTCGGGGCGGGCGGGCGTCCATCTTGAGGCCATGGAACACATTAGCTCTAGCTGCCCACCCCTCCCAAAGCACACCGGGTCCCCCCAGCAAGGGTAAGTACTAATTTCCTCCTCCCAGCTCCCCTAAGGCAACAGGATTGACATAATCAACATTAACCCTTTGAGTAGATGCAAAGAAAGTCCACTTCAGGGGTCAGGACCCAAAGGGCTCTATCCCATTTGGAGGCACCAAAAAGCCAAGTTGTTAAGCACACAGGACCTCACAGAGGACTGTCACCTTGGAGATTATCCAAGACATCCACTTTTCCAGGTGCAGTGCTGAGCCCCTCTTCAGAGGCACGCAGCAGAACTTGCCCCCTGCCAGTGACTAACTCTCCCATTAGGGGGTGGGGGTGGGGACGCAGTGTTCCCCTCATAGACAGAGCAAGATGAGACAGTAGGTCTACAGCCTCCTCCACACGGGAGACATGGTGACAGCATCTCTTGTCAGCTTGTCACAACCTTCCAGCGCTGCATGGTCGGCCCGCTACCCATCTCACAGGTGAGGAAACTGACGGTCAGAGACATCAAGCGATTTGCATAAGATAACCTGGCTCTGGGCATCCGAGGGTCAGGCCCGCATTTGTTTCTGATCACCTAGTGGCCACTCCACTCCCTGCGACAATGGCAGCCCTCCTGCTCTGCAGCCGAGGAGCCCTATTAGACCTGGTGTCACATTTACGTGCCTATTAGCACAGCTTCCCTGAGCCCCTCGAGCAGGTGCCACCCGCCCTCCCCCGGGGTGCCAGAGCCCAGGCTGTGGTTCTAGATGACTCCACTTGCTCCCTGGGGGCCTGACCATGCCTCACACCCTGGGTAGCAGCAGCTTAAGTGCCTCGTTATTAAAAAGACGAAGATCTCCTAGTAAGAGGGAAGGATCGCTTTGTAATTCCTGTTTAGACCTAAATGATTCCCTTGGCCCTCATCCTCTGACATCAGATTCTCTCCCACAGTGGGGAGGCTCGTTGAACGCATCAGCGAGGAGCAGGCGCTGATATAAAAATAGAGGCAGGCGGTGGGAGCTGGCACCGTGACTCACCGGGTGGCAGGCTGGCGGCTGGGCTGGCAGGCAGCTGCGGCCTCCTCCCCTCCCCCTCCCTCCCTTCCCTTCCTCCTCCTCTGCCCCCAGCCCCTTTCTCCTCTCCCCCTCCTTCTCCCCCCTGCCCCCTCAGCCCTTTTCTTCCCTTCCACCCCCCTCCTCCCCTCCCCTTCCCAGCTCACCGAGCCCAGTCCTCAGAACAGACGGAGGTTGGAGCAGCCCTCTGTGAGGCAGGTTTCTTCAAGGCTCATTTACCATTTCCGACTCCCCTGCATCAGTGCCCGAGATGGGAGGAAGTGCCCAAGCAGCACTGACTCTCCTTCCCCTGTGACGCTGTGCACTTTCTACAGCCGCCTTCCAGTTTTAATGAACGCCCTTGCCAGCCCCAGCGTGGGGATGGACGGGGAGGAATAAAAGGTCTGCAGCCCAAGCCGCACTCCCATCTCAAGGCCCAGGCTGGCTCTCTCCCCTCACCTGCTGCCCCTGGTTCCCACACCAGCCAGGCTCACAGGCTACCCATGCCCCATCTTTCAGTGAGTATCTGAATGCGAGTCAGAGACCTGAGAGCTGCCATGGAGTTCTCCCTGCTGCTTCCATGATGCCGGCACCACCTGCCCACTCGCCGTTGTTCTTGGAATAAACAAAACATACATGCTCCGCAGTGAAGGGTCTGCTCAGGCCACTTCTCCCTCCGTCCTCAACCCAACCCCCACTCGTTCCCCTGCAGCACCACCTCCTTCCAGGGCTGCCGAGCCCGCCTGGCCCTGAAGGCGCTGCTCCTTCCTACTTGACCTGCTAACTCCTACTGACCCTCCAGCTACCTCACCCTGCACCTGCTCGGCACCCCCCACCCTTGGCTCATTTTATGCAGACGGGAGCCAGGCCTCGGCCTCGCAGCACGTGCCGAATTTACAGACTCGCCCTGACTGGTGGTGTTATTTGGTCAATAGCTGCGCACCCCAGGGTGCTGTGAGGCCGAGGGCTCAAACCTTGACTTTTCGGGCTCAGCATCTTATCTCCTGGCACAGAGCCGGCACTCAGTCAATGTTTGCGGAAGAAGTCAGCAAATCAGCTGACGACGGGAGGGTGTGCCAATCAGCGGGGCAACAGTGGAGTGAAAATGAGCTCAAGAATAATCAAGACTAGATATTGGGTGTCTGGACTTCCCAGGCCCAGGAGGACAGGTCCCCCAGCTGTGTCCTTGGGTAACCAGGAAGATGGGGGAGGGAGGAGGACATGTCCCTGGCTGTGCTCTCCTGTGACTGGAACAAATCTGTTTTTCTGGCAGTGCCTCGGTGCCCTTTGGAAAAAATATAGCCGCCGAGTGTGGGCTGGGCCTGGGGTCTGGCCAGGGAGGCTCAAACAAAGCCCCTGCTGGGGGGCGGTGCAAGTGTAGGGTGGGCCTCACCCTCTCTCAGCCCAGATGGGTGTGTCCTGCCACGTGACAGACACTCCCTGTAACTTTCAGAGGTGCTGACAGCCCCAGCTTTCAAGTTTCCAGCCTCTGCTGCCTGATGATGTAGGAAGAAATAGTAGGTCCTCCCAGGGAGAGAGACTGGGCCTCACAGGCTCCACCCCAGTGTCCCTGGAGACCTGAGCTTGGGCCCCGGCTCACCCTACGGCTCTACTCTCTGCCTGCCTGCTCTGAGCCCCAGGGGCCTGACACAAAATCAGAGGACAACCCAGACTCTAGAGAACCTTCCAGAGACAGGTGTGACACATACTAGGCATTCTTTTTAAGGGTTTACTGGAGAAGTTCAAGAACAGCCCAGTTATTCCATAGAGTTTCTCCCAGTGCCTACAATAGAAGAGGTATTTAAGACATATGTGTTGACCATCGGGCAGGAGGGAGGGACAGAAAGAGAGAGAATTTTGAGCGGCCTGGCTTAGGAAGGACAGGGCATCGAGTGGACCCTTTGAGGAACTTTGCGGAGAACTTGGGTGTGGACTCCTCAGTAGCCCCCGAGCCTCACGGTCACCTAGCTGATCCCACGTCTTGCACCCTGAGCTGCTTCGGCACAACCTGCCCTTCCTCTCTCATGTTTTCCCACCAGGAATAGAGAGCAGGGCAGAGCCACGTGCTGTCAGAGGAACGAGGGACCCGCGCAGAGCGGGCCTTCCCCTTCGTATCAGAGACGGAAGCCCAGCATCATCAGCAGGACCGGGGCTAGAACGCAGTCTCTGGAACCCCAGGTGTTTTCTTCCCCCGCTTTCCGCCGAGTTCACGCACGACTCCGCCGGAGCTCACAGCAGGCAAATGAAAAAGAAAGTTTAACTTCTTTCGGCGGCGCCACCTTGCAATCACACACGCCACGGCCACCCTCTGACCCACTGCCCAAACCCCGAGGCTCCTCCACCTGTCCCAGGAGCCCTGGTCACTGGCAGGCTCACAAATGAATGATCTGCCCAAACTCCTTCTCTGCTTCTCAAACACCATTTGCAGCTGGTGGGAGAGTGGGACTATTTCTGTTCTGTTTACTTTTTATTGTTCACTTTAATATTTTTAATATTAACATAAAACATATTTCTTGGGAACAGAAGGTTGCAAGGAATATTCAAGTATAAAAAAGGCAGGAAAAAAAATCACCTATCATCCCACCCCACAGAAGCTGTCATGGTGATTTATCACTTTAACCTACTTATTTTGTCCCTTTTGCTCTTCATTTAAAAATTTTTTCATGGTCCAGCTGATCCCTGGTGACATGTGGCACATTAGCCTTAGGCTGCAAGAGCTCAAAGCACCTCTGTCTGCCAGCGGATGTCCTATCATCCTGGGGAATGTCGCAGATCCAGGGCATGTGTTTTTATTGGCCCAGGGAAAATGCAACAGCTTTAAAGTAACATAGCAGAATTTGGGGCAAGATTCCTTGAGCCTGTATGTGATATTTGAGCTGTTTTTCAGGATTGGCTAAAACCAAACCTGAGAAGTAAGAGATATTGAGTTCCATTTTTAGCAAATATGACAGGCTAAATTCTCAGAATCAGCACTCCTGTTGAAAGCAACTAAAAAGGCCGGATAAAGTATTTTAAATATCTCGCTCTGGCTGAGAGGCTCTTTTGGGTGGAGGGTCACTCCACACACCAAAAGGTTTCAGGTTCTATCCCGGTCAGGGCACATACCTAGGACACGGGTTCAATCCCCAGTCAGGGTGCATATGGCAGGCAACTGATCGATCAATGTCGAAGAGAGATGTGAAAGAGAGAAAGAAAATCACCAACCTCTCTCTCTTTCTTTATTCCTCTCTCTCTGAGATCAGTGAACATGTCCTCAGGTGAGGATTTTCTTTTTTAAGTAAAAAATAATAAATAACATGGACATGGAGTAAGAGATGTGGGGATGATGAAATGGGGTGCTGGGCAGAGGGGATATAGGGAGGGAGAACGGGACAATTGTAATAACAAATTCAATAAAATATACCAAAAAAATAAGTAAATAAAAACAAATACCTTACAAGCACTGAAGAGTTGATAAGACAGCGAAGAATTCCTGGGCCACAGCCTAAGGAAAGCCAGAAGTGCAGTGTTCTAGAAACAGCTCTGGCCCTTGAACGTGTTTGCTTGTTTTAATTACTTTGCATGTGGAGTTGAACAGCTTTGTGAAGCTTGGGGCCTCCCGACAGGAAGCTGGGAACAGGGTCACACCACAGCACAGGACGAAAGTGGATGGCAGAGCCAGAAGTAACCTCCTCCCCATACTGCCACTCAGGCATCTTGGCCTCGAGTGCGCGGTGGTGATGGGGAGTGCCGATATCTGGGGAGCTGGGAACACAAGCTCAGTCCTCATGGATATTTGTAGCTCGAATCCATACCACGTGGGGACACCAAGCGACCTCAGGCTGTGAATTTCCTTCACCATTGTCTCAGGTTAGTAGTATCCCAGGAGATCCCTGGCAGAAACAAATACAAACCCTTCCTGAAGAGAGTCGCCTTTATTCTAAGTGTCTGGCAAGTAATTCTTCAAGGACACAAGGAAACCAGGTAGCACGAGTAAGAACCACAAGAGCAGGGAGCAGAAGCAAACCCCAAGACTTCAGTCACTGGGATCATCAGGTTCATTTTATTAAAAGACTACTCTTGCTCTTTTAAAGAGTAAGAGGCGAGCGAACAAACAACCATGGAGAACAGAAAACTGTAAAAATATGGCCTAGGTGATTTTGAAAGTGAATGAAATGAAATTTTGAAAAATTTGTAACAGGGAAAAAGTCACTAACACAAATTTAAAGCGGAACAAAAGGGCTTAACAACAGATTGAGTTAAAGGAAGAATTAGTAAACTGGAAAAAACAGTTAGAGAAAATTATCCACAGTGCAATTCAGATAAACCTATAATGAAAAAATATCCCCCTCATTTTTAAAAAAAGGCTTTATTTATTTTTTTCTGAGAGAGAGAGAAAGGGAAGTAGAAAGAGAGGGAGAGAAACGTGGATGTGTGGGAGAAACATCAATTGGTTGCCTCTTGCATGGGCCTGCAATCTAGACATGTGCCCTGACTGGGAATCGAACCAGCCTGAGCCATGCCGGTCAGGTCCGCCGCCCTAATTTTTTTTTTTAAGATTTTATTTATTTATTTTTTAGAGAGAGGAAGGGAGAGAGAAAGAGAGGGAGAGAAAGATCAACGTGTGGTTGCCTCTCATGTGCGCCCTACTAGGGACCTGGTCCGCAACCCAGGCATGTGCCCTGACTGGGAATCAGATCTGTGACCCTTTGGTTCGCAGGCTGGCACTCAATCCACTGAGCCACACCAGCCAGGGTGCCCCCTAATATTTTTAATACAGAAGATATCACACTCTCTGACATTATATTTTTTGCTTACACTTTTTTCTTTCTATTAAAATGTACATAAAATGAAATATATAAATCTTAATTGTACAACAAATGAATTTGACCTGTGTAACACAATCCTTTATCAAGATATGGAATGTTTCCTTCACCCCAAAAAGTTCCCTCATGTTGCTTCTCAATCTCCACCTCCACTCTCCAGAGACAACCATTGTTCCGATTTTTAAATCTATACCACAGAGTAGTTTTGCCTGTCTAGAATATCATATAAATGGAATATTACAGATACAGCGGTTTCCCCTTATGTGTGGGGTATGTGTCCCAAGGTCCCTAGTGAATGGCTGAAACCTTAGATGGCACTGAACTCTGTATATATGTACTGTTTTTTCCTATACATGCATGTCTCTGGTAAAGTTTACTTTGTAGGGTAGGCACATAAGAGATGAATAACAATAACTAAAAATAAAATAGAACACGTTAACAATATACTTTAACAAAAGTTATGTTAAAGTAGTGCTCTCTCTTTCTCAAAATATCTTATTGTACTGTACTTATTACCCTTCTTGCAATGATGTGAGATAAAATGAGGCGTTTCAGTGAAAAGGGAGCCCTGTGTGTCCCACTCTGCTGCCTACTGAACTAGATGCCCATCGGAGCCAGATTTCCTCAGCTTCCTGCCGGGGGCCGCGGCTGAGGCACAGATGGCCAGGTTGCCGTGACCCCTCGAAAGGACCAGGACATGGCGACAGTGGATGCGACAGTGGATACCTTCCAAAGAACAGCGCCGGGCAGAAAGGAAATGAAAGTGACAGAAATGAGACCGAAAGGAGAGGGAGGGAGGCGGGCAGGTAGGCCGGCCCCACAAGTGCCCGCATGGGCAGTGCCAGTGTGTGGCATGAGCCCATCACACGTCCAGTCCTCAGGGCTGGGGCACTCGGAGTGGGTGGCAGTGCCACTGTGTCCCCAAGGCCACACTCAGGGCAGGCCTTCTTGAACACAATGAAGGGTGTGTTTTCGTATAAGAATCAATATCTGGAACCCATCCAGCCTGGTCAGAATACAATGCCAGCTGGAGGGAAGCCAGCCTCAGGACAGCAAGTGACCAAACAGGCTGAAAGCAGCCACGATGTCCCCAGCATCTGACGGTCCACGGTCCGGGGTGGGCCCCCCTGCATCACAACCAGTAGCACCTACAAGCTCTGTGGCCATCACAGTCAAGGCATAGGTGCCTGGCGATGGCGGGCATAGGGACAGTGAATGGCTAAGACGGGACCATATCTAACCTTCTCTGTACCCTTTGCACGTCGTGGGTGGGCAATTAAATAGGGCACTAACCCCTTGTGAGTTCTGCCAGGTCTGAGGCTTCAGGTCAGGGACAGACACAGCTGAGAGGAACTCCGATACTGAAACTGGTAGTTAACAGTAAACATGTTTAGGTTTCCGATCAGAGTGTAGAGGTAAAGCTATAGGCTTTAACTAAATGTTTCAGTGGTTTTTGTTGCCATGGAGCTTACGGTCAAAGATTAAGAAATGTATTAGTCATGTCCTGAAGCCTGCCTGTGAAGCAAGTTCCAGGAAAAAAATGTTTAAAAGTACACTTTGCGTGAGCCCTGGCAGGATGGCTCCGTTGGCTGGAGTGTCGTCCCATGCGCCAAAAGGTTGCGGGTTCAATTCCCGGTCAGGGCACATACAGGGAGCAACCACTTGATGTTTCTCTCTCTCTCTTCCCCCACTTCTTCTCTCTCTAAAATCAATAAAACACATCTTTGGGTGGGGATAGAAAAATGTAGCTATTTGAACACAAAACAGTGATAGCTTAGATGAAACAATGGTCACAAGATGGTTACTTTCTGTCTTTTGATTTAAAGGTAACATCACAGATGCACAATTTTCAGATATTTTGTAGAATCTTGGTTCTTCGACACTTTCTGATTACCCAACCCTAGTGAGGAAGACACCAGACAAGGCGACATCAGGAGCTGAATTAATCAGACTAAGGAAAACCTTTGAGACTTGCCCAAGAACTTTTACTTGCACATTTTCAGTAAAAGAGCAATGCGCAAGGTGGTATCAAGGAAATGCTACCAGATTGTATTGAATCAATCAGTTTCTCCCGTGACCCCTAACCTCTAACCTCAACCTTTGCCTTTAAAAACTCTTGATGAGCCCTGGCTGGTGCGGCTCAGTGGATTGAGCACCAGCCTGTGAACCAAAGGGTTGCCAGTTTAATTCCCAGTCAGGGTACATGCCTGGGCTGTGGGCCAGGTCCCTCGTGGGGGGTGCTCAAGAGGCAACCACACATTGATGTTTCTCTCCCTCTCTTTCTCCCTCCCTTCCCCTCTTGCTAAAAATAAATGAATAAAATCTTTAAAAAAGAAACCTCTTGATGGAAACCCATCAGTAACATTGGATTTTGATCTCTAGCTCTCTGTTTTCCTGACTTGACACCCTACCAACAAATTGCTTTAATTTCTTCACTGCAGAACTCGTGTTCAGTGTTTGGCTTTCTTGCGTGTCAAGTGGGCAGACTCCCTTGTTTTGATACAATGTTCCAAGGTCTAGTTCTAACTTCCAAAGGTTTAAATGACAGAGCCAAGGATGCACCTCGCTCCTAGATCCTTTCATTTTCTGCTCAGCCCCAAGTCCTCCTTTTAATCCTGATAGATTATATCACTCATTTCCTTCTGCCTTTCTTCTTTCTTTTAACTGGACACTAGTCATAGAGATTTGGCGAGTAAAAATGGTAGCCATTGAATGAGCTTTTGTGAGAAGGACCAGTTAGATCCCCAATGGTCCCCACTGCCAAGTCCAAGGAGGCATGCTACAGCGGGTAGTGGGGGGAATTTTGTGTTGTTCTGAATCCTCTCACAGCTCAAGATCTGATTCTATGAGATTCTATGAGGCTTTTCAACGACTAATCAGCCACAACATCATTCCATCTAGCGCCAAGCCACACAGGCACTAGATGGAAGAATGGTAATCCGTCTTCACATCAAGCTATTATTCTCATTACTGCAAACACTTCGAGTTGCTGGAAATAGTGATTTCCCCCCTCATTCAGCACACATACCTGTACGTGTTCTAGACATTTACTTTTAAAACACTAATTTTTTCGTGCACCACAACAAGAATCCACTTTCGGACTTAATATACATGATACAATTTACTAAATACCTACAATAAGAGAGCAAGAAAGATATAGAACATGAATAAAATACAGGATGCTTTTTTCTTTTCAGAAAACTGTCAGAAAAGGAAATTTTTATATCTGGCACATTTCCACTGAAACCACACAATTCATAATTTTCACACATTTTCAGTAAAAGAGTAATGTCCAAGGTGGTATCAAGGAAATACTACCAGATTATATTGAAAACTTGTGTCAGTTCTAAAATGTCGTGAGTCCTTTAAAGATTCGGACCATGGGAGAACTGGGTCATTACCTTCCAACATACTTTACTTAGCTCCTAATTAAGTGATGTGGAGTTTGGGTTAGAAAAATGTTTTACATGAAAGTTAGCCAACTCCTGCGAATCTGACGTGTGCCCCGGCTGCTGGATGCATGAATTATTCAGACTGGATGTGTGTGTGTGTTGCGTTTGCCCAGATATGCCTGTGCATGCTTATTATCAGCAGTAAAAGCCAGATTCTTCCGAAAGACTGAAATTTAGCCCATTTTTTAATCTTTATCTTCTCTGGATGAAGCAACAGTGCATGGTTTTCAGTAGACATGGGATCATGTGCTTGTTTGGTTAAAAGCTTAAATTCTGTCATGACCGGTGTGGCTTGTTTGGTTGGGCATCCTCCCGCAAAATGAAAGGTCACCGGTTTGATTCCCGGTCAGGGCACATGCGTGGGTTGCAGATTCGGTCCCTGGTTGGGGCACGTGCCAGAAGCAACCGATCCATGGTTCTCCCTCTCTTTTTCTCCCTCCCTTTTCTTCTCTCTAAAAATACATAAAATCTGTAAAAAAAATCCTAAACTCCACCGAGCGATTGGTTGTCCTAATATCTGGACTTGGCAGAATTCCTACCTTGGAGGCCTCATAGATTTCAGAAGCTTTTCAGTAGGTCATAAACGGAGGGAATAAACATATGCTAGTGGCACATAACATAGCTGGATTGTTCATTCTATTCATAAACTTATTTCCAAAGGAGCTTGCTACTTTCTTTGAGTCACAATGTATTCTATTCAAGGACCACTGCTCTTGGGAATCTTGAGTAGGAAACATTAAGCTACTTTAAAAAAACGGAGGTACTGTGCTCTCCCGTAGAAAAATCAAACTCTGTTAACATAGTTTGTGCATTTAAAAAGTGGGCGGGACCCTGGCTGGTGTAGCTCAGTGGATTGAGCATCAGCATGCAAACCAAAAAGTCTCCCGTTCAATTCCCAGGTCTGGGCACCTGCCTGGGTTGTGGGCCAGGTCTCCAGTAGGGGGTGCTCGAGAGGCAACCACATTGATGTTTCTTCCCCTCTCTCTCTCCCTCCCTTCCCCTCTGTCTAAAAATAAATAAAATCTTTTAAAAATCCATGGGTGGGGAAGGCTGTATTCTTCCTTGTTCCCTTGTTTACTCTCAGGGTCGCCCCCGTGTCGCCCCGCCCAGCGCCCTCTGTCCTTTCTGAAGCTCTCCCGCAGCCCTTCGTCGCCGCCTCCCAACCTCTGGGAGCCGCTCTTTCCCAGCCGCGCTCTGGAAGGGCGCGTCTTTACGCCACCACCACTGGGCATGAAAGCAAACGCTGTCCCGGTTGGTAAGGGCACTGATTGCCTTCACTCTCAAATGAAAACTGGTTCATTAAACGCAGAACACACCCCTTCCGTCTGATCTCTCGAGATTCCGGGGGACACTGATTCAGGAAGGAGGCGCCTGCCGCGGGCGGCGCAGAGAGCTTGGCGGCGGCTCTCGGGCTCAGCACCGCGGCCAGCGCCCCGGTCCGCACTAGCGGAGTCCCGACCCCGCCGCAGCCATTCGGGCCCATGCGGTTGCCACTGTTGGGGGTGGATGGGGCCCAGAGCGGACGGAGGTCGTGACCGCGCTAAGGTCTTGTAAGGGGCGCAACCCAGTATTGTGGAAAGTGACGCAAGAAGAGGGGGTTCCCTTTTGGCCCCGTGCCCCCCGCCCCTCCCCACCCCAACAAATAAACACAGCAAACGACTTTACGCAGCATAACAGAATGGCTGAGTTTAATGCTTCAAGTTTTCCTTTTCCTTCCACAGGGCTTGGTTTTAAAAATAACAAAATGAGGTAAATAAGTTAATGTATGTACACGTTATAAACAGTGTCGGTTTGCGGCGGCAGCAACGGAAGTTGCTGGAGAGAGGTTGCTGCGCGGTGCTCGAGGTCAGCCGCCTGCCACTTGAGCAGATTTGTCGTCCTGAGGAGAACTGGCACGCTGTGGGGACGCGGGGTCTAGAAGCATTTGCGGTGGACGATGGACGGGCCGGCCTCGTCGTACTCCTGCTTGGTGATCCACATCTGCTGGAAGGTGGACAGCGAGGCCAGGATGGAGCCGCCGATCCACACAGAGTACTTGCGCTCAGGTGGGGCGATGATCTGCAAAGACATCGAGTCAGGTGGGGGCGGCTCGCGGCCCGGGCCCAGCTCGGGGGCAGGAGCGCGAGCGGCCGCCCACCTTGATCTTCATGGTGCTGGGGGCCAGAGCCGTGATCTCCTTCTGCATACGGTCAGCGATACCGGGGTACATGGTGGTGCCCCCCGACATGACGTTGTTCGCGTACAGGTCCTTCCTGATGTCAATGTCACACTTCATGATGCTGTTGTAGGTGGTCTCATGGATGCCCGCCGACTCCATGCCTGGGGGTCGCAGTGGGGAGAGTGAGCGGGCGAGGGGAGCGGCGGGGCGCGCGCAGACCTGGGGGACAGGCGGGGGCGGGCGGGGACCGGCGGGGCTCACCGATGAAGGAGGGCTGGAAGAGCGTCTCCGGGCAGCGGAAGCGCTCGTTGCCGATGGTGATGACCTGCCCGTCGGGCAGCTCGTAGCTCTTCTCCAGGGAGGAGGAGGAGGCGGCTGTCGCCATCTCGTTCTCGAAGTCCAGGGCTACGTAGCACAGCTTCTCCTTGATGTCGCGCACAATCTCGCGCTCAGCTGCGGTGGACAGGGATCAGAGAGGAGCCTTCAGCGCGGGGCCCTGGGGCCCGCGCGCCACCCCGCCCGCCTGCCCAGCGTGCCCGGTCGCCGCGCACCTGTGGTCACAAAGGAGTAGCCACGCTCGGTGAGGATCTTCATCAGGTAGTCGGTGAGGTCACGGCCAGCCAGGTCCAGGCGCATGATGGCGTGCGGCAGGGCGTAGCCCTCATAGATGGGCACGTTGTGGGTGACGCCGTCGCCAGAGTCCAGCACGATGCCTGCGTGGAACCGGGTGGGGAGTGAGCGGCCTCTCTACCCCTCTCGGGGGCAGCAAGACGGCCCTGGATAGAAGCGATGCCGGCCAGGGCGCTCTGGCTGCTGGCGGGATGCATTGTGGGGCGGGGAGGGGCTCAGCCGCGGGTCGGGCTGCGTGGCCCCATGGGCACTCACCGGTGGTACGGCCGGAGGCGTAGAGGGACAGCACGGCCTGGATGGCCACGTACATGGCAGGCACGTTGAAGGTCTCAAACATGATCTGGGTCATCTTCTCGCGGTTGGCCTTGGGGTTGAGGGGGGCCTCAGTGAGCAGGGTGGGGTGCTCCTCAGGGGCCACACGGAGCTCGTTGTAGAAGGTGTGGTGCCAGATCTTCTCCATGTCGTCCCAGTTGGTAATGATGCCGTGCTCAATGGGGTATTTCAGGGTCAGGATACCTCTCTTGCTCTGAGCCTCGTCGCCCACGTAGGAATCTTTCTGCCCCATACCCACCATGACGCCCTGCGGAGTGGAGACACAGAGCACTTGTCACCTCGGCTCAGGGCAACGCGCAGCTGGGCCACGCGGGGACCCCGGCCCGGCCCCTTCCGCGGAGGCACAGCCTGACCTGGTGGCGAGGGCGGCCCACGATAGATGGGAACACGGCCCTCGGGGCGTCATCGCCGGCGAAGCCGGCTTTCACCAGACCGGAGCCATTGTCGCACACAAGGGCGGTGGTCTCGTCTTCGTCGCACATGGTGTTTGGTTTCTGCAAGGACAGAAAGGCGGTGGAGACGCACGGCGCGTCAGTTCAGTAGGTCCAGCCGGCTTGAGCGCCCGCTGTCCCGCCTGACCTATGGACACCCCCAGATCCCGCCGCACGCATCACGCCGGGGGCGCGCTGAAGGGACGGTCTCTAGCTTCGCTCCCCAGGGGCTCAGGGCTACTCTGGGCCTTGGAGAAGGGCACAGGGTCGTGGAGACCACACTGAGAATTTCTCTACCCAGGGAACATAGGGGCACAGCGTCCCCAGAGACCACGGTGCCCCTTCGGTGCAGGCTACCTGCTGCAGGAGCCAAGCACTAGGGCCCACCCTCTCCGCGCCTCGGGGCCCTCACTTAGGGAGGAGGATAAAGCCCGAGACACCGGCTCGCTGGGCGAGGGTGAGGGTGGAAGCATCCTGTAGGGAAGGCCGTGACGCACCATCCAGGGGGGAGTGGCTTATTCTGGGGCCCCAAGACCTTCCAGACTGGCAACCTAGACACCCTTTCTCCTGATAGCGAGCCCAGGGAATTAGGGAGCTTGCTGTCCCTTGGTTCTGGCGCTCGGTTGGGAGTAAATTGCTTTTGGGATGACTAAAACAAAACCTTTTATGTGCCAGGACACTTACTAAGTGTCAGGTAGAGCAGCCCAAATGGGGATTGAATTGATAGGTTCCCCAAGGCCGATTGTCTCGTGTCTCTTCTTTAAAGAGCTACGGTTCTGGGGACTCAGGTGCAGGGTACAGACTTGGGGCTGATCGAGTTAGTCGGTTGGGCCCTGTCCCTCTGTCCCCCCCCATTCCTGCCCTACCTGGTTTGGTAGCTACACCTGTTGTTCTCCGGCTTGGGCCCTGGTCGCCGCGGGAGGGAAGCGAGGCTTCTCTCGGCGCTGTCCGCTGCGGTGGCCGATTGTACCCCCGCTCAGGTTTTATATAGCCCGCGGGCGCTCCCCCCCGCGCCACCCCTCAGGAATGTCGCTCCCCTTTTCGAGCCATATTTGGGTGTTGGGCACTAGAGACCCCTCCCCCGGCCGGTTCGCGGCCTGGGCCCCGGCCCGGGTCCCCTACACTGACCAAAGAAGGAGAGGCCTGGCCGGGGCCCAGGTAACGCGGGCCGGGCCGTATATGGAGTGTCTCCCCGGCCGGTCCGCCCCTCCCGACCGGCCCAGTTGCCCGCCAGAGGGGATGGGGTGGAGCGAGGGTCACTGCCTGCGCCTGTGGCTGCGCCTGTGCGCCTGCGCTCCCGGGACTGCACCTGTCCGAAACGCCTCCCCACCCTGGTCCACTCTGCGCGCACTGGGCGCTCTGGACGCTGACTCCCACATTTCACCCCTTCTTTGTGATCGTTACTCAGCCCTCAAATCCTCACGTGCGACTACAGGGAGGTGTGAGCGGTGTCCAAGCGGGAGTCCTGAGAGGATGCGAGAAGCAGTCACACACGCCGGCCCAGACAGGGAAGGAAAGCGACCCCTCTTGCTAAGGAACTTCATTGCTCCATCTTCACCCCTGAACTCCCCGAATCCAGAGGGTTCATTCAAGTCAGGCCCACCCCCACTGCTGAGAGGGCCACGGGTGGCGGGAGGGCTCTCAGCTGTCGGGGGCAGACAGCTGGCAGCGGGCATCGAGGGCAAGGGTGGGGAGAGGCGCGGGGCTCCTGGGGACAGGCCCAGGCAATACGTCTGTCCGGCAGCTCCCGTCACAAAGCCAGGGCTCGCGGAGCTGTCTGACTGGGTGACGCGCAGCGCGCGCAGGGGGTCACTAAGTGAATCTTAGGGGATGTTCCCTTCCTGGAAGACTGAGTTGCCCCAAGTTGCGGTGGGCCAAGCTGAGCGCTCTACCCCAAGGGGAGGGGCACGGCCCAGGACCTGACGGTGAGTGCTTTCACGAGACGAGCTCGTCCTTCCTCTCAATAAAGAGGACAAGGACATTGCACTGCAAGACAGGCGGCAGTTTTTCCTTCTGCAAAGGCTGAACGGACTCATCTTTATATTTAGAGGATGATGCGCGCCAGCACCGGGCTGTTTCCCAGGCCGCGTCGGAGTCACCACCTACCAGAGCCTAATGAAGCGCTTCTATTTATATCACGGATGTATGGGACCTGCCTTCCAAATTTTCTAGGATTTGGCCCTACTTGTGGTGGAGTGTGGGTCACAGGAGGTCATCCAGGTGGTGCCTGTCTCACATATTCGCCCCCCTCCCCCCAGGACAAGAAGAGGTCCAACCTTGCTTTGGAGGGCACAAGGGGAAATGATTTTCTCTGATGAACTCAGTGACATGCTTTAAGGGATGTGGTGCAAGTCAGAATGGAATCGTTCATTTTTCTGATGTGCCTAAATGTTCCCAAAATAGTTGCAATTCCCATTGGGTGGGAGAACTCAGCAACGGGGACACCTGTGGGCTCTCCTGAGAAATATATAAGCACATGGAACCCCCGTAGCCCACATCAGGGCAGCATTTCCTACAAATGATCAAAGTCAATGAAAGAATGAGTTTGGTTAGTATGGGTCCTACGGCAGTGAGTATAAAGGGTCATCAGTTAAAGGCAACCACGGTTTCACATTTAGCCATTTCGGTTTCGGAGAACAAATGAACTGACAAAACCACACTTCATTTTAAATACCTGTGTCCTGCCATGCCAGTGGGTTGTGGGTACACAAGGGAAAAAGAAGGGGCGAACAGCTTCATTTTGGCCTTAAAGGTAGGAGGAAATGTGCTGTAATTCAGTAAATACCTAATCATCTGTTGACATTTTAAAGGGGAATGGGCTTAATAGTTTTCAAAACTCTAGCTCAGGGCAACTCTTCTCTCTCCTACAGCACGCTTTTCTAAGCTCAGAGTCTCTGAAATTCACACACACTCATTAAAGGCTGTGAATAAAACGCAGCTAAGAGAGGTTTGCTAATACAGCGAACCGTGAGAGAACGGACCCTGGGGACACAGGTCCAGGCAGCTCTCTGCCCCGGGGTGGGGCTGCTTCAACCGCCTCTTCCCGGGTGCGACAGGGCTGCTCAGTCCATTCTGGTTGACTTCTCATTGGCTTAGGGGACAGACCTGAGGAGCAGGTGGAAAGCCACCCCCGTGCACGCACCCTTGGGGAACATGCCAGCGCTGTGCTCCTGCTGGGTAAGTGGGTGCCGCCTGCATGTCCTTTCAAAAACTCACAGTAAGAACGGGCAGCCCTGGGGAGGGCTGTGCCTGGGGGCTCCTGTGTCTAAGTCCGCAGCCTCGCTCTCCCCAGCTTTTTGACAGGGCCCTTTTGCTGCGAGTCTGCCAGCGCACTCACACTTCCCCTCTCTCCAGCCTTGCCCCCTCCACTCCTCACGCCCTACGCCCCAATCTTGCTGAGTCTAATCCTCCTACCATGTTGCCTATCAATTTAAACATGAATCTGTGGAACAGTTTATATGTTTTCATGTTGTTCCCATTAAACAACTATCCTGAGGTAAATAAGATAGTCGCTATTCGCGTGTTTTGAAACTAAGAAAACCAAGGCTCAGTGACTGAGACACGTCCCAGGTCTGCCGCAGCTGTGAGGAAGGCCACTTGGTCACAAGTGATCAGGGCAGGGCGGGGACTGCTTTCCACCTCCTTTCGCGCTTCCCCAACACTTGGTACAGTTCTCGAAACATGAGGCCCTCCACAGATCTTTTCCAATGAAGGGCGAGTGGCTCCCCCTGAAATGAAGTCAGGGTTCCATCTGTGACTCTCACCTATCATCTCACAGAAAACAGGGAGGGGCTGGCTGGCACCGGAACAGGTGGATGAACAAAAAGCCACACTAATCCTCCTCACCAGCCGCACATCCAAAATGTCAGGCCAACCCATGGCAGCCGGTGGAGAGGGCTTCAGTTTTTTGCTGCTCGACATCTCACTCGGGGCCTTGCTCTGCCCGGGCCATCGCTAAGGGCCCGGTGACTCCTTTGAAGCTGTCCCCTCTCCTCCTCCCTGCCTCACCCCGCCCCCACATTCTTATGCCCGGTACAATACACTGGTTAAAAGCTTGCACTTTGGAGTACAGTATATCTGGGTGTTATCACCCCTCTGACTGGTTATGCGACCTTGGACAGGTCACACCCAGAAAGACTCAGCATTCTCAACTAGGGACACCACCTATTCCTTGAGATTGATTTGAAGATTAAAACTAGGCAAGTAGCTGAAACAAAAGAAACAAGAAACGGTATAATACGTTTCTTCTGAGTGTTTGGAGGAGCTGAGAGGTTAGCAAAGCACATTAAAAACTCTTAGATCTGTTCACTAAACACACACTATCATCATCACGAACAGGGAAGAGTGAATCTAATTTTAAATGTACTTGGAGTGCCCAGAGATTGATTTGCTATTTTCAAATAGCAAAATGGAACAAAACCCAAACCATTAACCCAAGTGTTTTAAGACTGTGAGAGAGAGAGAACTGTTCAGTAATGGGACAGCCATGCAGCAGGCTGTCATGTGATCATTAAAAACTGTGTCTTGAATACTGCAGACATACATTCTCAACAGGGGGAAAATTGGCTCTTGGGGTGGGGCGTGAAGAAACCTTAGATATTACAATGTCTTGTGGCCTCCAAAGGCCATGGCACATAGAAAGATACACAGTGTTATCCATGGGATTAAACTTTCATTGTGGGGGGAGGGGGAGAATGATAGGGTCCTTAGGAAGAGTGGTAACAACAACAAAAAAAGGTTGAGAAACACAACAGGTCCTCAAATAATGTTGTTTTGTTCAACATTTCGCTATAACATTGATAAAATGCAACACAAACTTAATTCTTAATTATATGGTGAAATTGGCTTCATTATACATGTTCCGCTGCCGGTCCAAGAACCTATCAACAAGTGAAGACTTACTGCACTAGATTAAGGACACACAGAAATGCTTACAGTACCTCCCATCAAAAGAAGCAGGTCACAGAATACAACAGCACGCACAGTCCAAAATATTCTAAGATAGATTTCAAATTAGCAAATGATTTCTGGCTGGTGGAATTACAGGGGGTTATTTTCTTCCATACACTTAAAAAAAAAAAAGGTTTAACATTTTCTATACTTCTTTTTAAATGTTAGAATTACACGAGATTGTTCTTTAAAAATGTACTTTGGTATTTAATGAGCAAATTTACATCAGAATACATAAAGCTATTTTCAGGCATTTTCCCAATAAAATGTCCAGGAATAAGTAGGTGGGGCTAAACTATTTATGTATGTCTATATGCATCTGTAGTTATCGGCCTCAAAATGTGCAAGTGTATCAGACTAGAACAGGGGAAGAAGCAAGTCTAATGCCACTCCCGTGTGGCTTTCCTTCCAGAGGTTCCTGGAGAAGGTGACCCGCCTCAGAGGAGGCGGAGCCGTACCCCGGTTCCCATCCGGCCCCAGGACACCTCCTGGGTGATGCTTCAGGAAAACAGCGATCCACACCCCAAAGTAAAAAAAAAAGAAACGCAGCCCAGTTTTTAAGAGCTTCCTTCAAAAGCAACACCCCTATCACAGGGGTGTCAGCAGCCTTTGACGTCACGAAGGATTTCAGCAAGTCTCTTGCCGAGTATCTCAGGTTCTGCCTTGTCCTTGGCAGTCACCGCTCACAAGGACTGTCCCCTGCCATCAAAAATGCAGCCTGACTCTGAATTAGTCACAGCCACAAGCTGTCCTTCAGAACAGCATTCAAGACAGGAATGGACAAAAAGGCCTTTCCCAAGTCAGTCAAGTTTCTCTTTCCTTAGAAAACATGCTCACCTTTATAATGTCTTTATAATTTTCATTATCAATTATTATCAAAGGGTTACTGACTTTTCATTTTTATCAAGGGATTATTGACAGCCTTTGATAAAGGCCATGTTGTCAAACAAATTTTAGAAAGTTAGAATCGTTATTCCAGACCTCAGGCCCAACTTTCCCATGGCTGCTCTCACCTGCCATCTGACCAGTCCCTCTTCCTCACTTCACTAGGCGTCCGCCACCACATTCCTGACCCGGACCCAGACGCTGTCCCTACACACAAGCCACGGAGAGGGAGCGGGCTGCTGGTGTCCTTCCTGTGATTATTAACGTCACCAGCTCCTTTTGGCAGTTCTTGTGACCATGTTCAAGGGCGGGGGGCACCATGGCTGTACTTGGTGGCAGCAGGAACTGGACACCCCTCACGTCTGACTTCTGCCCTTCCAGTTGTTGGAGCAAGTCCTTCAGTGCCCCTTCAACCGGGCTAAAGAGTGAGTATGCCAGCAACATCCCTGTCCATCTCTGGTCTTTATTTAAAGCCAGACGAAAACTGAGGGACAACCTTGGTCAAGACAAAGAGGCTTGGGAACCACTACTTCTCAGGTAAGTCAGCTGCCATATTAAGCAAATCTGTAATGGTTTCCAGCATTACACGTGCTTTACATGAGCTAGGCAGACTGTGGTAAAGCCGGAATTCAGTGTCAATCATTCTAAAAACTCTTGAAGCTGACTGAATTCCTGTAGTAAAAGATTATAACTAATACTATAAAGAAAGCCACACAGGCCCTGACAGGGCACTTCATTTGGTTAGGGTGCCGTCCCATCCCTGGTCCGGGCAGGTACAAGGAATCACCAACGAATGCCTAAATTAAGTGGATCACCAAATCGATGTTTCTCTCCTAAATAACAAAAGATCAATCAATTTTCAAAAATTATAAAAAAAGCAAGCCACATGAATGTTTATTCCCTAAAATACTTTCATTAATACTTACTTAGGTAGATTAAAGTTTTCTCAAAGCATCGGTCAGTTAACACGGTCGCATGAATGAGGCCCACTCTTGTCATTCAGTCCTACGACACTTTATTTATAAGTCGGCAACATTCGACCTTTACCTTACTAGGCATTTCAAACTAGCCCTGAGGAAAACAGACCCCCAGGCTCCAGGCTCTCCCCAGCGCACAGCACCCAGAGTCACGGCAATTCCAGCGACAATCCAGTGCAACCTGTCGCTTCCAGCGTCACAGACCGGAGGCCTACAGGCGGCACGGGCATAAAGCAGCCAGAAGCAGGCCCACAACTCCAGAACCCCGGGTGCAGTGAGGTTACAAAGAGTGGGTGTCGGCATGGAAACAACAAACAACTAAAATTTCAGGTGGAGAAAAGGACAGAAAATACCATGTAAAAACCAAAACTGTAGTCACACAGCTGTTTTGCAGTAGCTTCCAAATAAAGTATAAAAAAACTCAGCAAAACATGTTATAAAACTGAACGGACTGCTGCATGTTTAAGACCTAACAATTTTATAACAGCTTATACAAATTTCCAGCAACAATGACCATCTTTAGAAAAAGTTACACTTGTCCCTGAACATAATATTCATAATTTGCTTTCAAAACAAACTCAAAGTAAGGATTGGACTTCAGGCTTCCAAGCTGCTCTGCTTGTAGCAGGTCCTTCGCCTCCGGCAGGTACTCGCTGAGCTGAATGCCTAGAGACACAAACACAGAAAGTCATTTTTTGCCTTCATAAAACTCCCAAAGGGATTAGGATGATTGATGATGAAAACACCTGTGCTTCTATTTAAGTTGTAATGTCACTCTGTTATTGGGGAACACTGTTTTAAATTCCTTCCATCTGTCAAACACATTTGCAAGTCTAACCACAGGGCGTTCTTCGAAGAGGCTGCTTGAGTGTTTTCCCCCTAGTGGTCAAAAAGCCACTCTATTTAAAGACTTTTAATAAGGCCTGAAATCTTCATTTTTCTCCACAGCCTGAGTCACTCCTCCAATGTGGCAGTTTTTTCTTTGAAAAAAACTAATAATCACTTGAAAACAGGTATTTCAAACAATTATATATTCTCCTATTTGGGAAATAATTTAATAGAAATACTTCCATGAAAGCTAGCTACAGTAGCTCCAAATGTACTCGAGTAGGTGGGGGAACCATTCCCTCATGGGTCCTCTGCAGGGCAGGGAGGCCCATGAGAACTGATTAAACGGGTTGTTTAAACTGAGATCGGGGTGATTACAAGAGTGTATGTACAGTTTTTCTCATTTGATAGAAAAAAAAAATGAAAAATTTTAAATTAGTAAGATAATATTTTATAGTTTGTTACATTACCATAAGGTTCTCAAAGTCATATTTTTTAATACCCTCAAAGTGCTTAGTACCATTTTTGGTACTTGTTACACAATAAACACATGGATTAATGAATGTTATGAGACTAAATCCAAATTATTTATACACATTACCAATAACACTTTCAATAAAGCCATTTATACTTTACACTTGTGAAAATATCACATTACTTTTTAAAAGATCAATTCTCTAAAAAAAATTAACATCTAATTTGACTGCTGTTTTTACAGTGAGGGCCTTCTGTTTAGACCTAATATTTGGTGGCTCATTTCTTTTCTTTAGAGCCGGGTCCAAACTCAAATGCCGGCAGAGGTCTGGCCGGTATAGCATGAGGAGGTGGTTCGGGTCTTGGTACGCTTGGAACCAACGCCACCCAGAGGGGGCGGCGCTCATCGGCTCCCGCCGACTGTCTGCCAGGTAAAGATTTGAGGCTGGTGTGGGCAAATCTTTGGATTTTTAAAAGAGGTCAGAAAACAAGACTTTTTGTAAGATTTCTCAACTCTTAAATGCTGGTAACCAATCTGAAAAAAGTTTGAACTCCATGTGACACAGGAGCCTTTTGGTTTGTACGTATGACACACTTCAGTAGCACATGGAAACAAGCCGAAAGGCTCCATGTGGACAATTTAAGTACATCTGCAGGATGAAGTCCTTCCACAGGCTGAGGTAGCTGTCGGGCTGACGAGGCCTATGAAGTGCAGTGTGAAGACGCCTGTCTCCACCTTCGGAATCTGTCCTTTAAAAACATTCACTATTGTACAGCAAAGTCATGTTATTAAAATGTTTCAAAAATAAATGTCCTTGGCTTCTTTTAATAAATATGTATCCCCTTTACATTTACGTAATAGTTTCTACTTGTTTTTGTCCTTTGCTCAAAATTGAGGAGCTTTTTTGGTAAAATTACATTTCCATTCCTGATTCCTTCTCACCCGTGATTACAGTCTAAGAAGAGTGAAAGCTGCAACGGGACCTTGAAACAGCACTAAACACTTAATAAGCCGCAATTCAGTTCTGCGGTACTTTTATGAGAACTAACTTCTTGAGAAGGATTTGGGTCCAAATGCTAGCCATTTATCAAGCTGAACTAAGAATCTCTCTACCAGTGCCGAGAAATCATCCACATCCAGTCATTTCTTCGACTTCCAAATAAAGAAAACAGAAGTCTTATAGATAGGTACATTTTAGCTCTTTTTGAATTTCACATATTTTCAAGCAAAATAAATTTTTTTTGTTATATCCCTTCCTTATTTCATTTTTAATTTTATTTTCTGACAGTGTAAAGGCTTAATTAACCTTTGGGTTATTTGCTCACCTTTGAAAACAAAAGCCCTTAAGGAACCTACAGTCAATGTGGGGTGACCAAGTATCAATTTTTCATCAATAAAAGTCCAGGTTAATTCTGAGCAAGTTCCAAGTAATCACATCACAGAATTGCATTTCCATTTAGTCAGTTACAAAAGGAGACTTAAAATCTGAAAAGTATGCTCAGAGATCAAGGCAGACAGACTCTACAGTGGAAGTTTCTGGAACGCAGACACTGAATTTGCTTCTCTTTGGCCTCAGAGTACCGGCCGGTGTGGTTAGTTCCATGGTGCTTCTCCGAGGCCCCTCACTTCACATGGTTAAGTGAGTGACTCTAAAATGAGGGCTGCAGACCAGAGCCTGTCAGAGGGGTCGGGGCTGCGCCTCGGCAGAATACTCCTCAACCTTCGAAGGACAAATGCCCACTGAGTGGCTACAAGGCACCAGGCACTGGGCTGGGCATGTTTTATGTAGAGTAGCTAATGCGCATTATAGGCACATGTACAGAAAATTTTCAAATGTGTGGAAATGTCAACAAGATGAATAAAATGCACATCCAATTAGAAGGGCTGCTGAATTTACAATAGTTTTTTCATTGTGTAGTTTTTCCAATTAATATTAAAGAGAGTGTCCTTAATTTGAAAAAACTGGTAAACACTAAAGTGGCCTATTTTGTACACCGCCTGGATTTGGCATCATGTATTTTGATCTAGTTGATTCTATAATAAATATGAGCACCTGTTTTAATGCATAAAGCATCAAAATCTTTCATCTCTGGTCTAACACTGTCCACCTGGTTAGCTGTTAATGTGAAAAAAAGTGAAAGTATCCTCTAATTGCTCCTTCCCCTGAGAATAAGCATTTTATCTGTAAAATCATCCTTACCTACTTAGGTCTTGAACAGCAACTGGAATTTTGCTCACTGCTTTAGGCACAGAACAAATGCAAAACATACTCCTTTCTTTTTATTTTGTTCCGAAAGTGAATTTTAGAGTATTAATGTGCAAAATGGGTTTCCAAAAAAAAAAAACATTTTGTAATTTGCTCTTAAGCATAACATGGTCAGTTTAAGTAGAAAATATACCAAAAAACTGTGTCTCATTTCTATTTTTCAATCTTCACAAGAGTTCGCTGAAAAATTAAAGGGCACTGCTGCTAGCACAGAGGTTCTCAGTGTCGCAGCTGGCATCCGAGCCCACTCCTTGTCCGTCGCGGACCGGCACGCAGGCCCTGCTCGGGGCAGGCCTACAGGACCCACGTGCGTGGAGATTCCACCTTGACACAGGCTCCCCCATTGGAGGGGAAGGAGAAAAGTCCTTCCTTAATTTTAAACAAATCTCTCTAATTCTGAATATGATATGGTTTAATCTTAAATCGCCCTGGCATCTGACACCTTGGGAAATCTCCATTATACTAAAATGTCTAAAACTGGGGAGGAGTAATGTAATTTCCAGTATTAACACACCACTTACCATCTTTTAAAAGCTTCTGTAAGATTTTCACAAATATACTGTCTTTAGATACTTCGATGGGATCGTCTTTACCATCCGAACTGGACCAGCTGGGAAGCAAAATCAGGGCGAGGGAAAGATGAGACCACGGATGTATCTGAAGTAAAGGGCGTCTGCTTCTCACCGAGGTTTTGTGTGCACGGTGGGACACAGGCGCGGTCGACCCTGAGCTTTGTGATGCTGTTTCAAATTATTGAAACAAGGGAGCTCTAAGCTGGGCCACATTTGGAGTGTTTGTATTGGATATGAGATGTTACACTCAGGCAGCTATCCGCCGAGTATAACCGTTCCATATTTGATGTCAAATCAAGTGGTGAGATATCTTTCCCAATGAATTTCTATACAAAAATAATAAACCTAGGAAGGACCCCAAAGTAAGATCTTTCAGAGCACAGGCAATAGTTATAATACATTATAACGTATTCTGTTTTTTATAAAAGTAAAATTAGGTAACCAGTGTCGGGTATGTAAGTTTGCTTTATCTAACTGAGATGTGCTACTACTGAGATTCAAACACACAGAACCAATGCTCTGTAGTAATCGATGGATATATTCCACACGACAAACAAAGGGTCAGGAATTCCAGTCGAATGACAGCACGCCAGCTACGATCAGGGAGGAGAATCAAGCAGGCAGAGCTAGATGCTTCAGAGGGTGACCTCTGAAACCAAATTTAACAACAATTTTAGCCAGCTGGGGGTGGTCAGAGGAAGAAATGCTTTGGTAAAAATAGTCCTACTGCACTTTCTCAGTACCACAGGAGAAAGGAAAACTGGGCATTGGGAAGACTTTCAGCACCCAAGTCATGCTCTCTTTACAATTCTTTCCCTGGAAACAATCCATGCCCACAGCTGATCATTCTCAGTCTTTCTCCGCCACCACCCAACACCACGGTCCCATAGGTAAGAGCCTCCTCTGCAGGAAGGGGTGAACGTGAAAAGGAGGCCCCTGAGGTCTAGAAGAGGGCCTGATCCTCCAACTGGAACAATTTTCTATTAAAAAAAACAGTAACCTCAAGTCTTGTTTGGTAGAACTGGCCTTATTTCTGTTAAAATAAAAAAACATGTATTTTTCCATGCAAACTGACAGTCAAAATCTTAAAAAACAAAGTCCTTAAGCTATTCCTTAATTATTGAATGAAAAATTTGAGATTACTAATGCAACCGCTAAATTTTTCATAATATATTAGTACGTTATAATACAATTAGGTCACGAAACTACTGGATGGACAACGTAACAGAGATTGCTTTTCCAAGCCTACGCCTTAGATTCATGCTGGGGGAACTCACTTATCTCTCTGAAGAGCTTTGCAAAGGATTTCCAGTTTCAGATCATTTATATTTATATCTTCCTCCTTCACAGCAAAACAAAAAAATCCTCATTAAGTCCTTTCTTTAAAAAAATACATCTTCACACACAAGTTATGTCAACTCCTGATTCTGCATTACTGCTTTACTTTAATTCATAAATTTAAAAAATTTTCCTTGAAAATATTAACACTAGACAGAAGAGTAAGCCAATTAATAACTTGTGGATTAAGTTTCTGATTATTCCTTGATAATCGGGTTTTATCAGAAACCCTGAGAGGGTTAAGATTTTAAACAAAGTTATATAAAAGCTGAAACATTGTTTTATTTCTTTTTTAAAAACTTGTATTTTTTCTTTTTTAAAATTAAATTTATTGGGGTGACATTGGTTAATAAGATTATACAGGCTCCAAGTGTACATTCTGATGACGCACAATCACTGCATTGTGAGCCCGCCCCCGAGTCAAACACCCGTCACCACGCATCCGACCCCCTTCACCCCCCTCTGGTGGTCGCTGTGCTGCCGTGTCCGTGAGTCTCTGTCTTGTTTGTTCCTGTGTTGCTTTCAGTTTTATATCTCACATGTGAGTGAAATCATATGGTTCTTGACTGTGTCTGACTTATTTTGCTTAGTACAATAGTCTCAAGATCCATCCATGTTGTTCCAATTGGCTGTTTTTAAAATCTACCAAATGGTTTTCAATTGTAAGACCAACTACTTAACCTACAGAATTTTCATTATAGTCCCTTTTTCTCCAAAGGCTGAGAAACAGCTTTTCTTAGGGTGAATACTAGCAAAAATAAATTGATAAAGCAACGCAAATTGAGGAACCAATAATGACTTGATAAATGAAAGAGAAAAACACCTCAGAACTTTGCAAAGCAGCGTTTTTATCTGCGCGCGGAAAAAAAGACATTGGGGACTGGGCGAGAATTATTAGGGAATGAAATCTCCTGACAGCTCTTCTGTGCGGGATCCAAGAGCTGGGGGGGGCAGAACCAGACAGTCCGTTTCACTTTCTCATGACTGACTAAAAGAGGCATTTTTTTCTCATTTTATGTATCCAGGTCTACAGAAAACTATATATAAATCTGATACCTGCCTGTGGTCGTCTCGAGTGAATTTACTTACCTCATCAATATATTCCAGCAAGTCCAAAGCTTTCTTGAAATCATATTCATTAGCTCTTCTGTTTTCTTCGCAGATATACAGCTACAGCAAGTTAAAGTAAGGATTAGGACTAGTTTAAGACAAGACATAAGTGAGACTAGAGAAATTTATGGAGAAAAGAAGTCATTGTCTTTCAGTAAGTTATTATTTTTGTATGAAAGAACTGTGTTAATTTGCAAATTACACTCCATCTACCCCACTGTAAACTATCTTTTGAAACATGTACATGTTCAGTCAGTAATTAATTTGAATAACTTGGTGTATATGTACTTTTAAAATGTCAGTAAATTTGTATTCTTAGGTCCAAGGTAGTATACACATTCCGGCATTCTTTAAAGCATATTCCTTGCAATTATTTACCGTCCTTGCACTTTGAAAGCAATGCCTTTGAAATGTTGCCTTTTCAAATAGTTTTAAAAATTGAGATCTATGATACAGCATGCAGTTGGTCTATAGTTACTTAAAAGATAACATATAGCAACATGTTACCAACAGTTACCCCTGGTTGGTTAGATCACAGCTGCCTATAAACTCGTTTCTGTATTTTACAAATTTCCTGTGATTTTACAATAAGAAAAACAGTTGTCTTATTAAAAATATTACTCTGAATTTTTCCTATCTTTTTATAACTATAACAAATTTCACTTAAAAATGTTGTATATAATCCTTTAACCGTAAATATTCGAACCATTTCAAAACAAGAAAAAGCTATTTACTTTTCACTGTCTTACAGCACTTAAAAAAAGCACTACTTTATTTCACTGTTTCTGAACATCCTTTTTTCTCCACAATGTAAGCATCTCTGAATGTGGAATGTGGTATTAAAATTGACGGTGTTTCAGAGTGAAATTGGCACTTCTTTTTCCTTCTTACTGATACATAAAATACAGGTGAGTCATACAAACAACGGCCACTTAGAGTTTTAAATTAAATATGCTCTGTCAGGAGAGGCTGCTGTGAGCTCCCTTATCAGAAATCTGTTACGAATAATAGTTAAAGCGTACATGTTTTTGAATTGTTTTTTCTTTTTAATATTGTTAGAGCAAATTCAAGGTAATCCTATGACATCACTCTTGCATTTGAAGTGCTCCCTTGATAGGAAAAAGAGAGCACAGCTGAAGCTCCAAGTGTGCCCGACAGCAAAACCCTCGTCTAGGCCGTGGCCCGCACTCCCGCGGCGCCCTCGGGAATGAGTGGGCTCTGCTTTAGGGGGAAGGGTCGGGGTGACAGTTACAGGCTATCCAGTCCAGGCCCTTGAAGCACTTTTCTTACAGAAAAGTCTGAAATGGGTCTTAAGGTACATTTTTGTCCCATACTGAACAAGCGATACACAAGAAATTCTCCTGGTCAACCAGATGAGCCCCTTAGTAAGACAGGGATTCACGGGGAGGCAGAGACCAGTCCACTGCTTTCTGCTCCCTGGTGCCCTGCCCCCAAGCAGCTTCTAACAGCTTATTCCAGGGGAAAGTTATCAGGAAGGATGGCTACCCTGAGAAACTAAACCACATGGCCCAAGAAACCCCGAGGGTGCTTAGCGACTCAGAGATGGGCAGGGACACGGGGGCACATACGTCGATGAGCTGCGGCGCGGTCAGTACGGGCATCGCGCTGAGATTCAGCTGCTTCTCTGCCAGCAGCTGCTCGGGCAGGGTCTCCTGATGCAACAGAAAGCGCTCCTGCTCCGCCATTTCTAGAATTCAGAATGAGAGGGTGGTCGGGGGGAAGCAGATTTTACTTTTGCTCTCTCATAAAGGTCTGAAATTAAAAAGAAAAAGGAGTACCTCTAAAGATACTCTCATCACTATTCAATGATCTTAGAGTTTCAATTCTGCTTATTCTAGATTCCTGATTATGTGAAAACATATTCAAGGTTTGATGCAAGTCATATGAATGATCACAGCAACCAGAACTAGTTAAAAGGGGAGAGAAGAGCACACCCTGCTGCTTAAAGAGGTGGTGGCGCACAGGCCCTTAAATCTCGGCCCCATTTGATGGCAACTGTCAAGTGCTTCTTCGCGGTCCAGTCTCCCGTTGAATTTCGTTCACTAAGGGAAATGACCCATTAAAAAGCCACCATAAGTGTATTCCAGGAAAAATAAAACCTGGAAGATTATGTGCCAAAACCTCTAAAGTAGCAATGGTTATCTCTAGAGGGCGAGGTGACAGGGGCTTTTCCTTGCCATAAGCTATCCCGGCTGCAGCCCCGTGACCTGCCTTTGCCCTTGGGAATTGTGGGACTGCAGGGAAAGGCTGAGAACTGCTATGCAGCCTCAAAAGCACCGTGGCCACAGCACAGCGGAGTAACCAAAGCACGACGCGCAGGCTCGTTCAAAGGCTGGCACTGT
Organism: Mormoops blainvillei; assembly: GCA_004026545.1. NCBI lineage: Eukaryota > Metazoa > Chordata > Mammalia > Chiroptera > Mormoopidae > Mormoops > Mormoops blainvillei. The sequence goes on along the minus strand of PVJD01003200.1, from coordinate 70,641 downwards.
TCCCCCAGATTCCGAACATTGCAAAAAATTAAAACATTTTTGTGCAATTTCCATTCCTAGAAAAATAGACTGGGAGAATACACGAAACAGGAAATTTATAAATTTCCATGAGGAGTTATTTATAAAACGAGAAAGAAGTTTTTTTAAAAACCTACTCCTACGATTAGACACATTGTGATAACGGTCTGTAGGAAATTACTTAAACCTGACAATATTTCTATGTGTTAAGAGCAAAAGCTAAGAAATCAGGAAATGCACAACAATGACTGGAGTTCCAATGATATCAGGGGAAAAAATGAGAAATCAAGGCTTGTGCTCAAATATGACTAACACCTCTCCCGGTGGCCGGGCTAGTATGAGGTAGCCCCTCATACGACCAGCGTCTCTGCAGACACACGCACACCTCTCCAGAACACGGGCCCCGCCAGCGCCTACCGATACAAGGCTGAAGGAAGAGTCTCCCGAACAATGAAAAGTAATTCTAATAATAAAAGTTAAATGCTAATCCTATGATTTATTAAGACATTTTTTTCAAGAAGTACACAACGTCTCTGATCCTTACAACTATGCATTTTTATAGATGAGGAAAGTGAGCTCTCGGGGCAAAGCGGCTATCCAAGGTCGCAGAGCTAGTACGCTGGAGAAAACATCCGAAACCAGCTCTACCCAATTTCCGTCCAGGTTCCTTCGCCTACACCCACTCTTCAGAGGGACAGAAACGACCTCAGTATAGTTCGAATCCAGACACCAGACGAATACCCGTATTTACATGTACTTCACCCCCCGACCTCACAGCTGAGAACCCCCTTACCAATTTTTATTTTGAAAACTTTCAAGAATACAATGTGTGCTGTATGCCTAGAATCGACTGCTGTTACCTTTCCCACCTTTGCCCCTCTCTGCCCCCTTAAATGTAATGAACGTTACAGACATCATGACATTCCATTTCTAAAAACTTAAGCATGTACCTCGTAAGAACAAGGCCATTCAACCACAGTATCATCATCAGGCATGAAGAATTTAATAATCAATACAGAAATATAACCTAACAGTCAATATGTTCGAATTTCCCCAGCTGTCCCCAAAATGTTTGTCATAGCTGTTTTGGTTAATTGGGGGCTGGGTCAGGAGCCATGAAAACTCTCACGCGCATCTGCCCCGCAGGGCTCTCGGGCTCGCTTGCCCTAAGGCGGCTTCCTGTCTTGCCTCTGCTGCGGTTTAGGTTTACTGTCTTTCCTTTACTGTCTTTCATGCTGCTGACTGGGCTGGCTGCAGTGTAAAATGTCCCGCATTCGAGATACATCTAACTGTTCCCTAGAGATGAGCCTCAGGTTGAACAGGCGACTTCTGTGGGATCTGTGCAAGGAGACGCTAAAACATAGGAATACCCTCTTCCTCTAACCCTTAACTCGATGGTTCTGGCGTCCTTCGAGGACCACTTAAGTCACCACGGCCGCAAAATGGTGACTCTCCAAGTCAATCATTCTTTCTACATTAATTAGTCAGCATTCTTTTTTGGTAAAGGAGCATTTCACTGGTCCCTCCCCTTTTGGGTATTACTGTGGATTTGTAGATTTTTCTTTTTTAAACTGAAATAAAATCCTTTACCACCATTTTTTTTGGTGTTCAAATTATCCCCAAACTTGGCCCGGCCTGTGAGAGCTACTCTGTTGTTTGGTATCTCTATGTTAACTTTGCTTTCTGGCCCAACAAGACTTCCCAAGGTCATTTCTTCAATGAGTCCTCATTTCCTTTTATTGAGAAATGGTAGTCAGAAACCAAAATACGGGACTAGGTATACTCACACTCCTGGGGGCGTCATGGCTCTGCGGTCTTTTCAGTGGCCAGGGCCACTCATTTTTTAAACAACCATGGTTCCATCTTCTATCCCCAATTCAAATGCAGTAACACAGTATTCACGTCTCTGTCTATCATTATATCTCCCTTCCCCTTGGTTCTTAACAATAATATGTTCAACCCTTTTCTCAATCTACACTAAGGAGTTTCACAATTTGACATCAAAAGCTTTGACCTCGAAACCAGGCACTTCAGAAGGACTCCTACCTACATCAAACCCTGGAGTAAAGGTCAAAGTTTCTTTGCAGTTCTTCTCCCTAGAATGAGTCGCTAAGGGTGTAATTAGAGTACTTTGTTCAAATTATTTAAATTTATTCTTTAGGAGTTATTTAAAATACAAATTACTTTTCTCTAAAGAGACAATCCCAAATATATACCTGAATAGTGATCTAAGGACACTGAATGGGAAGCACTCCTCTTAAAGGAAAGATGGGTCCTCTTTCTAATGGGTCCTATCAAGTGATACAGCAACGTGCTGTAACAGTTTGTTGATAGCATGACTGATTTGTATGTCTTCTTGTTTAAATTCTCTTTTACCTTCAATTTTTTCTTGCAGGATATCTTCTGAAAAATCTGAAGCTAATGCAGCCAGCTTACTCAAGCCAAGGAGGGTTTTCTTCTTTGCAAAGTAACGAGTTTCCGTATTTGCCAGACCCAGAAGTGTTGCGTGAGCCTAGAATAAACAACATATGAAAACTAGGGATGCTATTTCAGCATTCAAGCTGAAATAGAGACTACGTGCAACTCAAGCTTTCTTAGCCCCTAAGCCACATCAGTGAAAGATCGAGTCAAAGATCTAGGGGAAACTATAAAGCTGATGAGTATTATATACATGCAAAAGTAATTTCACAATAAAATTTCAACCACCCACACTAATTATTGGGAAAAGAGACACGTATAAAGCAATTGCTCTATAACAATTGCATATTCACCTCAACATCCTGTCGGGAATTTTAAAGTTAATTTATGTATCATTTTTAGTCATAATCTGAGTATTTTTATTATAAAAAAATTCATCACAAAAAAACGGTCGTGTGCTAGTTACCTGTTAATCAAATCTTTGTGCCTTATTTTACTGTCATAGCAGTCAAATCACAATGGACTACATTTTTTAATTGAGATATTAAAGGTAACGGCAACACTACCATAAATCAAAAATATTCAAATTATGTGAGTGAATAAGGGATACACATTTAAAATAATTCATAAATAATATTTTAATTACTAAGAACTAAATTAAAACTCACTAAAGAATTATTGAAATTGGTCCATATAACCGAATCCTCACCTTTTCCAATTCTTGGCTGTTAATTTCGTGCAACCAGCTGAGATGTTCATGAGCTTGCAAAAAATCCGCCAGCTGCCCGTGTTGGGCAACGGGCTGAGACAACAGTTTGCCCCTCTTCCCCTTCTCCAGGTACCAGCGGAAGAGAAAGTCTGAAAAATTCTAGAAATAACACAGCCACGAATCCAATACTATTTTAGTAACAGTTTTTAAAAATACATTTTTGATAATAAAATATTAAATGTCTTCTAAGGGTCTCAGACTCCAGAATAGAAATCTTGTTTTTAACACTACTTCCCTGTATTGTATCAAAATCACCTAACTGAACCAGTTCATTTAACACATGAGGACACTCAGGTTCAGAAAGGTCTCGCTCAGAGTCACGTGGAATCTCGACATGCGCTGTTCAGCACAGCAGCCATGGTCGCATGTAGCCATTCAAGCTTCACTAAAATTTAAAATTCATTAGCTCAGTCATGCTAGCCACATTCCAGGTGCTCGACAGCCACATGCGGCTAGAAGGCTCCTTTTGGGCAGCACATGTAAGCGACATCTCCATTACTATAGCAAGTTCCAGTGGACAGTGCCGAGACTACCATTCTAAGAATAAAAGGTTTTCGGGGTAGACTTCTGTGCGAAACGGCCACGTGGACGGGCACGATAAATCAGTATCTGGAGAGGTCTCACACAACCAGTCAGCTCCCACTGCAGGGTGGTTGCTGGGTGCTGGAGTGGCTGGGACCACCACTGGAGAGGAAGACAAAAATGTCCTGCAGACTCATAGGAGAGAGATTCCCCTAGAGGGGGAGTTCTCCAACGAACAAACGGGCCCCAAAGACTCAGGGAACCAGATCAGAAACAACGTAACAAAAGCTGCAACCCAGCCACAGCCCACCTCAGTCTGTGATGAACTGAGCGATCTGCTTCTCTGCTCATCTGCCTCCCAGGGCAAAAACAGCATGGGTTTCCATCTTTATGGATCTTTCACATACAATACCCAAAATGCAATAAAAACATCACAAGACATAAGCAGAAACAAACGCTTACTAAGCAGACAATGGAAGCAGACCTAGGAACGATGAGGTCTGCAGCGCAAAAGGGCTTTAAAATAACTACCAAGGGAAATACAATATACAATGCAAAAATGGAAAGAAATGTCAACAGGGAACTAGAATCCGTAAAAAAAAAAATGACGGGTATGAAATCATTTAGTTTAGTACTACTGTGAAATACTACTTACGTCGTGTCCAACAATTAGGGACTGATCTAATAAGATGTTATATCCATTCCATGAAATTCTAAAACTATTTAAAAATGTTGTGGAAAAAATATGTTGTTGTGGAGTATTTGATGTTATGGACAAATGTCTGTGATATATTAAGTAAAATGAAGAGTTGACAAAATATATTTGTCTATAATAATATAGAGTAACAAGCTTAGAATACAAACCAAATGTTTAAGAGTTCTCTCTGGATGTGGAATCTGTAAGTGATTTTTTAATCTTCTTTTTGTTTTTAGAGATTTTCTGAATTTTATACAGTTTCACTTTTATAGTGAGAAAAAAATCAGTTTTTACATAAAAATCAAATGACTGAATAGACTAGCTTTAACGAGCAACTTAAACTTGCCCATAGTGTCAGAATGGGAACGTTTTTAAGAAACAGGAAGCATGATTTCCAACACGGTAAAACAGCCATCCTAGGCGTATGGAACTCTGGGCTCTCTAAACATAGCATCCTATGCTCTCGCAATTTTCTATTCAAAATTTTAAAACTCTACCAATATTCATATTCCTAAGTAAATGTTTCAGTAATATTTATACATAAAGAACAGTGTATCAATTTACAAAGAAACATAATATATAAATTAGTATCTAAGTTACCCACCAAAAAACTGTATCATCTTCCAAAAACCCCAGGTAAGGTCTGAAATGGTACAGCCTTAGCACAGGAGCTACTGCCCGCGCCCCCAGTGTTTGTTACCTGATCGGCAAATTGGGTCACGTAGCGCTGGAGTCTGGTCTGGTTATCAGTCAGCTCGCACATTTGTACTAAGATGTCAAAGTCACAGTATTTTTCTGCTAACGAAGCAGCCCATGAGTACTGGCCTAGTGTGACTATGGAAACGATACCAGATGGAAAAAAATCTTATTAGGAAAAACTCAGAATGTAATTGAAAAATATACTTGTGATTTTACCTTTATTGAGATTATACCCTAAGAATAATGAAAGGAAGAGAAACCTTTCCAGTTCTGACATTTGGTTTCAGAGCCCACGTGAAACATGATGGATGCAAACCCAGTCTCTGCTTCACCGCTGCCTGCCCTCAGATGCTACTCTCTCCCTTCATGTACCACCCAAGCTTCTCCTCCTAATACTAATGGAAACAAGGCTGAAGAAACGAACACAGAAAATTGTATATATTTGCTTTAAATTCTTGGCACAGTGGATTAACGATATGACACTGAATACACTGCATTAATGATCTGACTTCAACTGTTCTGCAAATTCGAAGGCCCACAGCCCGAGCTAAATACCAGGCACTTACGAAGCGGGGCTAGGAGCTCTGATCTTTTCTGTGTGTATTCCATTTCCAGATTGTTGTATCTTTCTTGATCTTTGGATTTATCCAGGGACTTTAGCTGACAAGTATAACCATCCAGGAAGCAATCAATCAGCGAGACCAGCTGCTCTGTCAGGATGTTTCGGAGTTTGCTGTCTGCTTGAGGATAAACCATTTTCAGGACAATCTCATGCTGGCGTGTTATTGCCGTTCGGATGCCAGCAGGACCACTCGTTGCTGTGAAATCACACAAAACAATGTGGTACGGAAGGGCTGTAAATGGTCAGGGGGAAAACCAACCGCCTAAAAACTCCTACCACTTCACCACTGCTGGAAACATACATCGAAGAGGGGGTCAGCAGACACCTCTCTGTCCTGCTCCAACCCCATCTTCTCCACAGACACTTCCTCAGCAAAGCCAGGGAAACGTGAGCCCCCTTCCTCCTAAATCCCTTTCATGCCACTCCACTTACTCGCTTGTACTGAGTCAACATAACGGGCAGCCAGCACCTCCAGGGCCAGGGCCTGCTTCTGTGACTAACTATGTGCATTAAAGCCTCGTGCATGTATATTAAGTGCTGGTTCAGTACGTAAATCATAGAGACCTATAAATTATTCCAAGGGAACAAAGTGAGTTTCACAAGAACTGCTCCTTTTGGAGATGGACTTAAAAGTTATTTTTCATTTCACATACAAACCTGCTCTAGGGGAATAATGCAGCTTCCAAAACTGATGGCTCAACAGAACATATTTTGAATAACTGCTAATAAATCAGCATATCTGGGCTCCGTGTTGCTACCTCACCTGTCCATGGAACATATTCGGGTTCGTTTTCCAGTGGTTCTTCCCTTCGATACAGGGAGTTCCTATTTTGTCGATAGTGACTAGCGGCTTGTAGCATGTCCTGGAGAACAATGAAATGCTAACGTTACCACATGCACGGAGCGAGGGACCTCAGTATTTCTAAAGGTGATATGAAACATCAGTCCATTAATATGAAACAATACTCCACATAGGGCTGCAAACTGGGTATGCAGCACTAGGATAACTTTTTAGTCATGCAGGATAATCTTTGGTTCTTTCTGCATTTGAAATTCGTTTAACTTCATAATCTAACTTCAATTTTGGAAAACTATAGTAACCAAAGTTAAAAAAAACAAAAACAAAAAAACCTCCATTACTATAAAGTACATTGGCTAACATTAAGTGGAACATTTTAATCAATAGTAAACATAGTGAGTTTTTGAGTAATTAAAAACTGAAAGACTTAGTTACATTAACACATTCACGATGGTGGGTGGGTACGTGCGTGCGTGCGTGCGTGTGTGTGTGTGTGTCCTTCTCCAAAGAAAAGGTTTACTCTACCAAACACACCTCAGGATTATAGAAACTTTTAACATGTACAGGGCAAATAATGAAAACAGTTATTAACTGACTGATAAAATGACTTAACTTTTCTCACTTTTAAGAACGAACAAATGGCTAAACTCTTATAAACTGTTAGTGTTACAGACCAGGAACTGAGAAACCATTTTCCCTTTTATCCGTCTCTGGACTCGAGTTCCTTAAACTGCCGCATTCCGGTACCTTGAGAATAGTGTTGACATTGATGACCACCTCTGCCCATTCGATGGACTCCAAAGACGTGTCCTGTAAGACCTGCTCCTCGTGCTCCAGCAGACACTCGCAGATAGTATCCACCTGGGACACCTGAGCGGGGAGACAGGAGTCAGCCACGTATATACCGAAAGTGACAGGGACAGGCAACAATTACAACAGGCTTGTCTCCTTAAGTCATATACACTCTCAGCTCGTACGTCAGAAAAAAAAAACCAAAACCAGATAATAGTGAAAATAAATTTAAAAACCAAGGAAAGTTCAAATCTCCTAACTTTTAAAAGTTAGACTGTCCAAATAACTAAGTCTTATGACTAGTGAATTCTGGACTGTTAGCAGGCAGGCAGATTTTGTATTTAAGTACCAAATACAGTCGGCCCATCACATCTGCAGGTCCTGCATCTGGTGGGATCCAAAATATTCGAAAAACAAAATGGTGCACTGTGGCTGACGTGTACTATGTATTTAGGCCTCCTACGGCTGCATCTGTGCTGAGCCGGTACAGACCGCTTTTCCTTGTCATTATTCCCTAAACAATACAGTACAACTATTTACACAGCACGAGGTATTATAAGCAATTATGTCATTATTATAGATTACCCAGAGATGATTTAAAGCACACAGGAGGATGCGCACAGATTACGCGCACTGTGCCATCTTATGTGGGAAACTTCAGCGTCTGCGAATTTTGGTCTTGGTGGTGAGGTTTCTGGAACCAAACCCCTGCAGATACCACTGGACTATAATGGGAATATCTGTTTATTACAGGTATCAGTGCCCGATGCCACCTTTAAATGGTACTAGGTTACAAATGATGTTACACTCTAAGACACCAAACTAATGAATTAAACGACCCAAACTAATACACTTGCTCATTTCTTTCTTTAAAGAATTCCTCTTCCTTAGACACAACGGAAATGTTTTTAGAATAGTAGTAGCTATATAGAAAACTAATTAAATACACAGCTCTGTTCTCTTCTTCTTTTGTCATTAATTAGCACAGGAAGGAAATGGTGCATTGAAACACCTGTTTCCAGTTTCAGCTCAGTCAAGCTCTTCCCCTTTTATTTATTAAGTGGATATTTACTTAGTATTTAGAGTTTACACAGCACTGGGCACTCAAGAGATAAGAAGAAACAGAAATCATTCATTGCCCCCAGGAGCTTACAAGCTAGTTGTGGCCCCTCAAAAATCATTGCGTTTTGCAAACTTGTTCTTCCTTTAATATTTCTGATATCAGTCCAAGGCATCCCAAGAGCCCTGCCAAGGAACCTTTGGCACATTTAATTTGTAAGATTCAATGTAAGAATTTCTTATGCTATTAATGTAAAAAACGATACTGAAGTATGTCAGAAGTAACAGGTAGATAATCACATAAAAGAGACAAACTGCCCACTTAATAACGAGTTACTTATGTAGTCATTTCCAATGTTGCTCATACGCTGCACCAAAAAGGCCTGTCCCTTTTAGAGCCAGACTGGAGACAAAGTGCAAGATGCACCTCCAGCAGGTTGTGTGCTATTTTACTTTCTACCAGGGCTGCCAGAACACATCTCCCCTACAGAGCCCACCAATCAGAGACTGGGTCGGGTTAACCTGCTCTTGTCTTAAAGTGCTAATACCTGTCGGTAATGTAATCTGCCACTCCCAGGTGAACGGACAAGAGAAAACTACTGTATCTATTTTCACTCTACACGTGCATGTCGTCTTTCCATCTTTCTCTCTTTATCATGGTTCTGCTGCATGGAAGACCTTTAGAACCACTCCCAAAGGGACTTCAAGGTCAGTCACCATCATAAGAGATTAAGGTTAATGGTGATATGCTACGAACAGGCTTCAACATTACCATTGCCACAAGGGCATTCTTTTGAGGCACCAACAGAACAATTTTAGTTTTGTTCTACTGTAATCCTAGGCACTACTCACGAATTATGTACCCAAATGATAATTTCTTGACCCTGCCTTTTTTTGTTCAGTTAACTGGAAAACGTACATATATTGAGCTAACTAGAATTTTTTATACTTTGATACAAACGCAGAAAAAGGAACCAGGCTCCTGCTCAATTCTTTAAAATAATTTGTCATAAATAATATTTTTAAAAAGAAAACCTTTGTTTTATCATGAAAAATTATGTATCAATAAGACAGTTTGGTTAGACCGTAAAATTTGAGGTGATTTTTTTTTCTTTCATTCAGATGTTGGGCATAGTTCCTAGTTTAAAAACAGAAGAAAACAGAAGTGCTTTGCCTTACATTCTCTAGAAAAACAACTAACCCAAAGGTATAAAGACAAGACACTTGTCAAACTAAGTACATTTATGGAATCAACAGAAAGCCTGAACCATAGTTCACTGTCTTAAATTATTTTCAGGTGATAGTACATCAAATGTTAAGAAAAAAAGAGACGTCTTCACATAGTATGTTACATACTAGCTTATAGTTAGACTGTAGGAGGAAGAAAATAAAATTAGAGGCACCAAACAGAGTTAAAAGTTCCCCAAATGCAGAAAACAAGTCCACATTTTGCAAAACTTGAGAAGTGCTGGCACGGTTTCTGAAATCAGACAGTGCCACAGAGGGAGAAGGGGACAGTCCTGGTGAAGGGCTGCAGCGGCAACGCACTGGCCACCTAAAACAGCGCCGGCCTGCTCAGCGCTGGCTCAGAACCAGGCTCTGTCATCTTGGTTACGACAGTCAGACTCTTTAGGGTTCAAGGGAGAGCGTCCAGTCTCCCCCTGCCATTCACCAGGCTGGGAGGCTGCAACCACGCACAAGCGCTGGGTGCTACAATGTCCAGCTGCCACCAGCTGCCCAGCATCTTAATCTTTTCTCCCTCTGAAGTTTACGGTTTTTCCTTTCCTGATAATAAATCTGATCTTAAAAGCAAGGTGTAGAGCGGGAACCTAGCAGGTAGCTGAGGAGAGGTTAGTGAAGAGACTGTTTAAAAGGGCAAGGGCGGGATTAAGGGGACCAACGAGGGACAGTGCAGCACACAGGGCTCGCTAGCCACAGGGGGGGCCACTAGGAACCCAGCCCTGAAAGGGCACCGGGAGGGCGCGGTCACTGGAAATGCAGGGACAGCAGCCAGATAGGAGCCTTGGCCTCCCAGAGGGCCGAGCAAACTGAGGTGGACGCAGGCAAGGAAGGAAGCTGGGGCAACAGCCACTCCAACCTCTGACAGTGCCTCGCCTCGGGCAAAGCCGACAGGGTGCCAGAGGCAAGGGCGTCCACTGGCAAAGATGCCCTGCTGGGGAAAAGGGGATCAGGGGACAAAGGGAAGCATCCAGCACAGGCCAGGAAGGACTTCTGAGTCACTGCTGCAAGCATTAGGAAGGTGATGAGGGGTGCTTTTTGAGCAGTAATTTACCCAGAAAACAGAGCACAACTGAAAATTTCACTGAGATCTGTCCTCAATTTTTTCCCCGCTTGGGGCACGATCAGAGTGTAGATGACACAGCTCCAGGTGGCCACATTAAGGGAAGGAAGAGGACCATCTTACCTCTCTAAAAAAGATGTCTGCAGGTGTCAGGCTGGATGGGATGTCACAGTCCCTTTTGTTTAAAGCAATCAATATTGCCGTATTCACGAGGTCAGGCAGCCGTGAGTGGTGGTTCTTGAGCACAATCGCCGCTGACAGCTTCTCCGCGTGCTCACAGAGCAACAGTCGAGTTGCCATGGGCATCCCTCTTACTGGAAAAGTGCGCAGACGTCCAAATAAACCCACCTCGTGAAGACACAAACACACGTTCTTGGAGAACACTTACAGTAACACAAAATAATCCAGTCGCATTTCTGCCGGAAGCATGCGGGGCGGCCACAGGTCTAGCTCTCTCCCACAAAGCACCTCCGGCTGCCTCTCCTTTTGCCTACTCTAACACGTGTGTGCCCGCTTGCACAATTCAGCCAGGGCCTCTACTGCCAGTAAGAAACACAGACATTCCAGTTCTCAGGCGAGGGTGACTCCGAGTTTCTGTCCACTGCTGTTGTCTCTACCTACTTTATTTCTCAAGTTACTATTTATGGTTATCGAAATGGTAAAATCGCTCCTTCCTGTCTGCATCCATTAGCTCCCCTAGATTTGACACCTCTGTGGACTATTTACTTAGCAGTCTCCACACTCAACAACTGATGTCCAGAACCCGAAAGCGAGTGGGGGTGCAGGCTGGGAGGGGTCTCTGGTCCCTTCATCTCCTACCACTGATTTGCTTGATGCTCATTTCTGGTACGTTACCGGGTTCTATATGTTTTCCTACACTTTCTCTTTGATTAAGCATTAACCTGAACTATGGAGAAGCCGAGAGACAAACATAAATAATAAAAACTCTCTCATACTTTAAGTATAATCCATTTCATTAGTAAGTGACCTGATTTTTTTACATACTGGGGTTCATTTTAAATACAGAGAAGTACACAGAAAACAAAAAATAACCCCAATCCCCAGAGAATTCCTACTGACGTGAGTAATCAATGCGCGCGGTTAGAACATTTAATGGCGCGGAAAGGTAAAAGCCTGCAGTCCCCAGCCCAACCTTCTCCCTGCGGTAGCTACGGTTAACTTTCCTCCATAACTCGATACGTTTCTATGGTATTTGTACGTCAGAAGTTACCTGTTTAAAACACAAGAGGAGTCATACCAGATATGTAGTTCTGTTCCTTAAGCTGACAGCATCCTATTTTTCCCCGACACAATTAGATATCCCTCATTATTTTCAGTGGCCATGGAATATTTCCGCGAATCCACCTGCAGGAAAGCCCTGCAACCTGCCCTGTTTTGGGCGCGCTTCCCCGGCTCCCTCAGGCGCTGCAGGTGCAGTTCTAAGTGAGGGCGCCGGCTGCCACCACGTCTGCCTGTGTCCCAGCCCGGCCAGCGAGGGAGGGGGGCCCCACAGTCCCATCGCTCCAGCCACATGATGAAGACGAGGACCTCGTGCTGCTGCAGACTCTGTGTGAGGACACAGGCTGCCCTCAACAGTAGGCCACGACAGGCACGGCAGTGTCCTGAGGCACCGACAGGGCTCTTCCAATCCTTTGGCCAGAAGCCACGGCCGTGCTGCTGAGGAGTTCCCTGATCACTAATGTAAATCCCTCAGGGAAGAAGCTGTGAGTATTCAAGCTACAAAGGCGCAGCCGGAGGGGTTTTGGATCCTTACCTCGCAATGACAACTGACAACTGTGTGGCTCCCTGGGGTCTCTGAAGCCCCGGGGGGGGGGCTGTGTGAGGGTTGCCCCACGGGCACAAGTCTGTGGCTCCTACCTCTGACCCATCGGTGTCCTCAGGGCATAGGGCCACAAACTCCTCTGCTCACCTTTCAGTGTGAGCCGCTCCTCCCACTAAGAGGGAGGGTCAATTTCTCAATCCCTTTCATCTGGGCTGGCCTTATGACTTGCTTCGACATTATCTGACATCTGAGGTGAGACGCTGAGCTAAGGCTTCTAGGAGCAAGCCTGGGAGTGCTGCCCTGAGGCCACAGGGAGCAGTCCAGCCCCGAGGGGGAGAGAGGCCGGGTGAAGGCCCACCGAGCGGCCCCAGCTGCCAGCAGCTACCAGTCAGGGGACAAGCTAAATGTTGCTCAAGGGGGCGTCCCAGGGGAAACCAGCAGCAGAGCCGCCCGGCCCACGGAACTGCATGCACCTGCATCCTGCAGTGGGCTACATATCGACAGTGAACGTTCGCTACTAATGGTGAATACTCCTACGTTTTGCCAATTAAACAAGTACATCAGGAAAAACATTTTTTTCCCCTCATTAATCTGAAACCCACCTAAGGCACTGAAAAAGAGCCAATGAATGAATAGAATTCTGTTCCCAAGACGACGAGAGCAGAGAGGAGCCAACTGCTCCCCACGGCTGAAGCAGGACGTGGGGTCAGGGCAGTGAGGACATTTGCGAAGCCATCTAGCCGCCCGGTAAGGTGGCCACTCTCCACCACAGTGGAGACGTACGTTTAATAAAAAATAAATTCTAAAAATGTTAGGTCCTCGGCTGCATCAGCCACATTTCAAGTGCTCAGCAGCTGCATGTGAACAGTGAGCTACTGAACTGCCCAACATGGATACAGAACCTCCTCGTCACCTCAGAAAGTTCCGTGAGGCAGCATGGACTCGAATCTCTTTCACACGGAGGCATCACTGATTTTGGAAAGAATAAGTGAAAGTGGGATTCAATTCATTTATTTGGCCGGATGCATGGGAGCCACTACTGATGGCAGAAATGGGTGATTTTGTCTAATGATTCTGTCTAACAGCAAAAACATTTTCTAAGTTTAGTTTAGGCTCAATATAAATGGGACTATCCCTTTAAAAAAATACTCTAAATGAGAATTTGTTTCTACTGGCATTTTGAATTTAAAAATTCACAAATAAAAATCCTATTTTTATCACCTTACTACTCTTCACTGTCCTTCTAATAATACAAAATAAACTCATGAAAACCTAAGTTTTATATATAAAAGCACACAGGAAATCTGAATGAAAGGCAGGCTGTCACTGGACGTTACAAGAAAAGCTAAAACAACACTTTTGCTGAAACACACTATTTTTCTACTTTTTATCTGATTTTCAATGCCGCTTTTATACTTAAAGTAACAGGCCTCCACATATCCCTGGACTTACTTTGAAATGGAAAAGGAAATGTAAAATGCCAGTCATGCCCCACCCAACGGAACGCCTCTCCCGCTGTCCTGGAAGGAACTGACGAAGGGGCAGCAGAGCATGGGTCTGGGAGCCCTGTTCACAGCAGCTGGGATACTTACTTGGTGAATAAAGTCCATGAGGAAAGAATGGGCTTTCATCTTGTCTTCTAGCTGGTGAAGAATAATCAGTGATGTGTTGCTAAACCCAGGTGCTTCTGTTGAAACACAATAACAAAACTTAAAACACATAACATGCAGGCTTTATCATAATTACTGTTATTAAAATAAAAAGTTCAGGAAAATCTACACAAAATGAAAACAACAACCTTTTTTTTTAATTCAAGATTTTTTTTTTAAAGATTTTATTTTTAGACAGAGGGGAAGGGAATGAGAAAGAGAGGGAGAGAAACATCAGTGTGTGGTTGCCTCTCGTGTGTCCCTTACTGGGGACCTGGTCCACAACCCAGGCATCTGCCCTGACTAGGGAATTGAACCAGTGACCCTTCGGTTCACTGGCCGACGCTCAATCCACTGAACTATACCAGCCAGGGTTAATTCACTATATATTTTTAAAGATTTATTTATTTTTAAAAAGAGGGGAGGGAGGGAGGGCAAGAGAGAGGGAGAGATACATTGATATGCAAGAGAAACATTAATGGTTGCCCCTTGTACACCCTCAACTGGTAACCTGGACCGCAACCTTGGCATGTACCCTGACTGGGAAACGAACCAGAGACCTTTCGCAAACTCACTGAGCCACACCAACCAGGGCGAAAACACCAACCTTTCAATGCAATTATTTATAATATTACCCAAGAGTTAAAAAAAATTGAGAGAAAATTTTGGGAATTTGATACAATTCACACAGTATTTATTCAAAACACAAAATGTTATTACTAGTTTAATCACTTACTTTATATCCATTCTAAGCTTGCCAGTTCAAAAAAAAAAAAAGTCAAAGAAAGAAGGTAAATACTGTTGTCTTCCTAAATCTCTAATGAGGCTCGGTGAGCTTGCGAAGCAGGAATCAGGAAAAGAAATGGATGCCTGAGCAGTTCCCTGGTGCCTGGGAACCCCAGCATGCCCCAGAGCTCTGGTGGAAGGGTCACGGGGACAGTCCCCAGGACAGGCAGGAAAGCACCAGGCAGAAACGCACGATTTGCCCTCTCGACATGCTGGGATCTGCTCACTGCAGCCCTTAGGGAAATGCACAATTTCTATTAGCCACGTACAGCTTATGCCAAAATTATCATTTGATTCAGGGGCCGGTAAAGGCCAAATGCTAACTATGACGTCGACTGCCTTTCAGAACTAAAATGCTGAGGCAGCTAAGTATGGCTACTTAATAATCATCTTCAGCTAAAACAAGCTGATTTTCCCCAATGTTTCCTCGATTTCTATTCTATCGCGTAGGTCTGTTCGGAGCCCTTCTCAAAATCTATAAAAGTTACAACCCTTTAAAAAATATTGAATAACATTAAATTGTTTCAGAAACTAAAAAAATGTGCTTTGAGACACTTTAACTAAAGGACCAGAGTGTTCTTCCCAAAGCGGATCATTCCCCACTGTTAAAATTAGGCTGTTCGCACCCTCCGGGACAGACTCGGCCCATCGTGGGTCGGAGGCTGGGTAGTCATCCACCAGGTCCCCGCTGATTTGAGCAACAGCTCTGTCTAGCTCGCAATCAGAATCCAAATCCGAGTGAGAAGAAAACAATTCCTCAACCATCATTTGAGCATGACCTAAATCTTTTCTGAAATAAAATCGGAAAGACAGAAGTATTAAAGGAGGCAAAACATTTTCAGTACTCACCATGAAAAAGTTAACTGAGAAATTCAAGTCTCATATTTTAGCCCAAAGTTAGTTACTTTTGATGATATCATTTAAAAGGGACAACTCTTATGCATTCATTAATTCAACAAATACAGGTTGAATACTTGGACTATGCTAGGCACTGGAGGCAGAAGGACAAACACAACATTAAAAAACCAGTCCAAAAAAGTTAGAAAGTTTATTTCTTGTATACTCTCTTTGAAAGAATTACTGAGGATACATTCTGGCAATCTTGGAGGAAAAAGTGGCTATGCAAAGAAAAATATATAGGGAGCCAACAGTGACGATGGGAAGGAAACCAGGATTCAAGTCTACGATTTGAAGCAGAAAGAAGAAATAAACGTTCCACCAGAATAGAATGAAGAAACAAGAATTCAAAAAAATGAGGAGAGGTTGAGGAACCTTTGGGGCAACTTTAAATGTTCCAACATCTGAATCATACGGGTGCCAGAAGTAGAAGAGGAAGAGCAAGACATGGAAAACATACCTGAGCAAATAATGAAGGAGAACTTCCCCAGTCTGGCAAAGGAAGTGGGCTTCCAGGACATCCAGGAAACTCAGAGACTCCCAAAGAAGCTGGACCCAGGGAAGCGCACACCAAGGCACATCATAGATACATTACCCAAGATGAAAGATAAGGAGAGAATCTTAAAAGTGGCAAGAGAGAAGGAGACAGTTACCTACAATGCGAGTTCCCATAAGACTCTCAGCTGAGTTCTCAAAGAAACCTCACAGGCAAGAAGGGGCTGGAAAGAAGTATTTCAAGTCATAAAAGGCAAGGGCCTACATCCAAGATGACTCTATCCAGCAAAGGTGTCATTTAGAATGGAAGGGCAGATAAAGTGCTTCCCAGACAAGGTAAAGTTACAGGAGTTCATCATCACCAAGCCGTCATTATATGAAATATTAAAGGGACTTATCTAAGAAAAAGAAGATCAAAACTATGAACAGTAGAATGACAACAAACTCACAACTACCAGCTACTGAACCAAAACAAACAAACTAAACAATTAGAACAGGAACAGAATCACAGAAATGAAGATCACATGGAGGGTTATCAGCAGGGGAGGGGAAGGGGAGAATGGGGAGAGAGTACAGGGAATAATATGCATAAATGGTAGGTACAAAATAGATAGGGGGAGGCTAAGAATAGCATAGGAAATGGAGAAGCCAAAGCACTTATACGTATGGCCCATGGACATGAACTAAGGTGGGGGATGCTGCTGGTGGGAGGCAGGGTGCAGGTTGGGGGTATGATGGGGAGAAAAAAAATGGGAAAACTAATAGCATAATCAATAAAGTATACTTTAAAAAAAGAAAGAAAAGAAAGGCTTCAGAGTAGTGTGATGAGGAATCAGACGAGTAAACAAAGTCTCACGTACACTGTGACTGGGGCGAACGGGAGGGGAAGCCCACACCATCGGAGGGGCAGGGAAACCCCCGGAGGGAGAGGCGGCTGTCCGCGGAGGCGGCGGCGCGGGCAGGCGCGGGGAGCGTGGGGAAGGGCGCGCAGTGGCACTGAGAGCCACACCAGGCCTGCGCGCAGGAGGCCTGCGCGTCAGGGCCGAGCTGAAGCGGCCGCGGGGGATGAGGTCACCCAGGCGGCAGAAAGGGAAGAGAGCTTCCAAGGCGGACCGTGCTGAAGGCAGGGGGAGCCAGTGTAAGGAATTAAGGCTCTTTTAAACTGGCCAGGGAGGTCAGGGGAGGAGGTGAAAAGGAATCCAAGAGGAGATGAAGCACGGAAGGCCTGAGACAACCCCAAGGGACGAAGCACAAAATCAGAGCACAGGAGGCCTCGCACACCACGCTGGAGGGTCTGAACTTAAGGACGGGGAAGGCACTGAGAAGAAAATGTCACCATCAGTTGTTTTTCTGAAAGACCATTCTAACTGCGATAGGGGGAGGGGATTATGTGAGGGATCAGAGAGGAGGGAGAAAAATCCGGTAAAAAAGTTATTGCAAAAATCTAGGCAACTGAAGGTGGCCTCCACTGGTAGCAGTTTCAGGGAGAATGGAGATAAGCAGATGTGAGAAAGATACATGAGGTAACTCTGGCAACTGGTTGGACGTGACATAAGACGATGACTTCCACCTCTCTGCTCTGAACAAACGAATGGATAGTAATACCTGTCACTGAAACTGGGGGTAAAAAGACAGAATAAGCATTGGAGGAGAGTAGTGCAGTGTTAGATAGGCTGAAACTGAGTTGCCGGTGAAATATAAACATTCTTTCTCTGTACATATCGGCCCAGATCATGGTAGGTCTGTGCTTCTTCAGAGAATGAAGCCACAGAAGGAGAAGAGACCATGCAGGGAGGAGAGAGAAGAATGGGAGACAACAGCAGCTCACCTAGCAGACAACTTTTCAGGTAGCTATGAACAGGAACAAAGAGAAGGGCTGGAGGTCAAAAGAGACTGGTCTTTTTAAAACATGACCAATTAAATATGATTAATGGCCGGCGAGGCAGGGCCGGCACAAGGAAGGTCAAAGGTGTACGACTGAAGAGCAGGAACTGAAGGGTGCGGTCTGAAGGGGAGCAGGGAACGGTGACATTCAAAACGAAGACTAAGAGCCACCTCTGCCCACTTTACAGGGAGGGAGGGAGGACTAGGGTTTGGGTGCAGGTAAGTTTGTAGGTAGTCAGTCTGGGGAGTTGTCCTCTGATGGTTTCTATCATCTCTGAAGTCATCACCTGCTAAGGATGGGAGAGACGGTAGAGACAATGGCAAAGGGGAGGTTAGAAAAGGGTAGAAATGGACCCTTGGTAGAACAGGAGACAAAGCTGACCAGAGTAACAGAAGAACTGCTTAAAAATGTGAAAGGTTGGGCTGAAGCTGGAAACCTAATTGTGCTATAGGTTACAGGGATACAAAGTTGCCCATGGCAAGATCAATCATTAACTATTTTAATCAACAGAGTAAGTTTCTTAAACTCTCATAAACAAAAGGTTTGTATTTATATTGAGCTATGTAAAATGAAAAACAAAATAATACAAAAATTAATTTCAAAGAAACCATGATATAAAAATAGTAATATTACCTTAGCAAAAAACCAGACAGCACTTGAGTGCTATGTACCATTTTGACCCCCTGGAGGCATTTGGCAATGTCTGAAGATAATTTTGGCTGTCACAAGTTAGGGGAAAAGGATGCACCAAGGGGAAAAAGGCAAGAGATGCTGCTAAACACTACAATTCACAGGATAGCCCCGCAACAAAAAATTACCTGTCCTCAAATGTCAACAAGTGTCAAGGCTGAGAAATCCTGCCTTAAGATACCGCAGTTCCATTTGTGAAGAGTCTGACTCTTCAAGACTATCGGCTATCACTGCCCAATAAATGCTTTCTTATTAACCTCACAATATTTCAGCAATTCTAAACAGAACGAGTTAAAAGTATAGCTGTTGACATAGAGGCCCAATGACACGGTTCCTAAGGTTACTGGGTTCTCAGGACTTGAGGACAGGAATCCCTTTTCGTGCTCAATAATCTCCTATAAAACGTGTAGAAATTACATGTAGAAATTATACTGGGTTGAACAGTGTTCCCTTCAAAACCCATATCCACAATGTGATCTTACTTGGAAATGAGGTTTTTGCAGATATGATTAGTAATAATGAGGTTATTATACCGGATTAGGCAGGGCCTTAAACCCAATGACTAGTGTCACTATTAGAAGGACCTGAGAAGACAGACATACAAGGAAGGCCGTGTGAAAACGGAGACAACTGGAACGATGCATCCACAAGCCAAGGAATGCCAACAACTGCCAGCAACCACTGGAAGCCAGGAGAGATGCAGGCAGAGGGTCGTCCCTAGAGCCCTGGGAGGGGGCACAACCCTGCTGGCATCTAGATTTCAGACTTCTGGTCTCCAGAAGTATGGCAGAAAAAATTTCTATTGTTTTAAGTCCTGCTGTTTGTAATTTGTTCTATCAGTCACAGGAAACCAATACAATGACTATGGTGACTTGCTCCTTTATCACTTAAATTTTGAGAAGCCACAAATCTGACAGAATTATTAATTAAAGGAAAACTCATGCAAGATGAAAATCGTGGCACTTTAATCCAAATCTTGGCAGCAGGCTTGAACACCAAGCAACAGAACTATTTAAAAACAGAGCCAGAACACTTGTCCAGCGGTGCCTTCTCCTGGGCCACAAACTACGCCCTAGGGGTCATTACGGGGGCAAAGACTTTTAAAACTGAAAAAGCGCTGTGGAGTCTAACTGTTACCCCTGCTGTGACAGTGAGCCACTGTGCGTCGGATGCTGCTGCACGGCATCAAGGACCGTGAGCTGAGAACTGGGGGACATGCAGGCAGCGAACGCTGCATATTTCCTCAAAACAAAGATCTGCCGGATAAACCAATGATCCTTCATGCATTCCAACTGCCACCTCAGTCTGCACTTCACGAAGGAAGAAAGAGAACTCCAGAAAATGTTAAGGAATCTGTCCAAAGTCTCACACAGCTAATTAGGGGCAGAGCAAGGGCTGAGTCACAATTTTCCTGACTGTTTATTCGAATGTGAATTTACTATGCCTTTTAAGGAAGGCACCAGGACACATGACATGCAGAATACATGTCCAGGACTAACTGCAATGACAGAATTCATAAAACCACAAGTAGTAGGTCAGCAAGTGTGACGGACTGAATGTAGCTCCCCTCCCTCCCTCTATGGCCCTCCCCATGGGGGCTCATTCAGGGGCTTGCTCAGGTCATCAGAATACAGCCGATGTGACAGACCCAAGCAGAGAGCAGAAGGGTAGCTGTGCGCTCACCGCTTCTGGAACCCTGCAGTGTGAAAGGACTGTGGGAGCCTGCAGATGGGGAGAAGCCACAGAAGCAGACAGGGCTCACAGTCACAGTCGCCAAAGTGTTAAGTGTGGCTGGGATAGCCGGCAGCTGACCACAGGCCACAGGCAGAACCAGTAAAGCAGCGACCCAAGCCCAGCCCCAAACGGCCAGGCCACAGGATCACGAGCTCTGTTAGGTAAGTCACTAAGTTCTATGGTGATTTTGAACACAGCAAAACCCAGCTAATAGGCCAAGTCTAACTGCTTTATCACACCAATAAAACTTTGCATTTGTCTTAAGATTATACATGAAAGATGCCCGCAAGCTCTCTTCATGATCACCCTTTTTGATGGGGCACTGCTTTTCATCAAGTGGAGAGAGTATGTTACATCGTGATTTCCCAAGCCTCACTGGAACCTTCTTGTGACTAACAAATTCGGAATAGCAGTCTGTTCAAGTGCTGAAGTTCAAACGAACATTTTCTCCTTAATGGCATCATTCCTCCTACTTGCCCCCGCCAATCAACGAATAAGTAGCATGTCAGTAAAATATGTTGTCAGACTTAAGCCATACTGTTAAAAACTTGTGATACCTGCAGTATTGCAGAAAAGCAACTTTTAGCAATCTGGTTTTATCTTCCTGGGCCACGGTCTCATTCTTCATGGAGGTCTCAAACACCATACTCTGTGAAATAACAAACTAAAATTTAGAGGTGAAGGTATCAGAGTATTTTTAATTATTGGGCTAAAACCTGGGCCCGCCTGTGACTGCAACAAGCCAGGTACACCAGCTGTTTAGCATATTCTCCACACCGATGGTTTATGCATAAAACACACGGCAACAAGACAGAGGGCACCAAATGACCAACGGAAGTCCTACAGAGAAGGGACTGGGCAAAATTATTTGGGAATTTCATCATAACCAGCTTTTTTTCTTTTGCTCTTATACAACTCATCACAATGTATGTTACTGAGTAGAATGGCTGATTTCAAGCTTAAACAGGATTTTAAAAATTTTAAAGAAATGGAATACTGCGAGAAAGCTTCAGAAAACATCAGCGGTTATCACAAAACCCACGGAAACAAAGAGTTTTTAAAAATCAGTACTTTTTGTTGAAACTGTATCAAATCACTTTAATTTTTAATTACAGGAATAGTTCATATATTTCACATACTAGTCAAATGGAAATTACCCCAAACAATATTATATATAGTCTCCTGCAAAAGAATGATAAAAACCCTATAGACTGGGGATTTCAAGGTTTCAAAATGACAGAGAAATAAAGATGTTGGTTTTTACCCCAGTCTCCTTCTCCAAAGCCATCCCAAAGTAACCAGAAGAAATACAAGCACAGCCGCCCAAACCCCTGTGGTTCGACCCGCGACACAGGGAGGCGGAGGCCGGGGGGGATGGCAAGAGGAGGAGGACAGAGGGGATGATGCGGACCTGTCTGTGGTGCAGGGACAAGCGCTGCGAGGATCTGAGGACGACGGAAAGGACAGTACATGTCGAGTTTCCAAGGACTGGACTGTGGGGAAAACTCTGCTGACAGGCACCTGCGGAGCTGCTGCGGGGCGTGGGACGACCGCGCCAGGCATGAGCGAGTGAGTATAAAATTAGCCTGTTACACACGCCAAGAATCCCATGGGGTTATCTAACAAAGGAAATGTAATCAGTATATTGACTCAGTGAGCTGTAAAGAATATTCGTATTGTTACCATAATGGGAAAAAATTATATTGGGATGATAAAGGCAGAGAAAGTAGTATGTTACCCCAACTTTCCATCTTCTATAATAGAAAATCAATAGATTGTCTAAAACTGTCTAAATCAGGAGACAGCAATATATGCATATTAATCAGTAATACAGGAAAAAAAATACCAGAAGAAACAGCTAAAAGACTTAAAATTAGTTGCTTCTGGCCAAGAGGACAAAGCGGATGAGAGAGATAAAAACTAATGTTTTTATCACAACTCTTTTAAAACTGTCTGACTTTTTAAAAATTTGTGGGAAATAGTCTGATAAAGATTTAAAAGTCACAGAGAACACATTACCTCATTGCTTGGTCCAGCAACTGAAGATGCTAAAGAATCTTCAAGGTCCTCTGCTAACACGGACACATTTTCCCTCGCAGTGACAGACACCAGTCCATTCTTTCTAGAAAAAAGGACAGGAATACCGCCACAGGAACCAGCTCCTAAAATACTATCCCCTAAATGAAAAATACACAATCAGTTATACAGAACAAATAAATGCTTTCTAAAACCTACCTCCATAAGCAGAAAATCATCTTGATATACTAAGAATGTTTTCTTTTTCCTTTATAATGTTACTCCTGCTTTGAACTCAGTTCTTTAATCCCAGATCAAACGTCAAGAACCTATTGTTATTTAAAGTAGTGGACACTGTGTCCTTCAGCTTCAGGGCAATAGACCCTAGCCTTGCACTGTCCATGCACCTCGGCTGGAGTGTCATCCCGATACACCAAGGTTGTGGGTTCAATCCCCAGTCAGGGCACATACAAGAAACAATGAACTCAAAAGTAAGTGTTAACAACAAATCGATGCCTGTCTGTCTCTCCCTTCCTCTCTCTCTAAAACCAATTAAAAAAAAAAAAAGGAAAACAACTAGCCTTGCAAGGACAGCAGCAAGTATATTAAGAAAATGAATTATTGATTCTGCAAAATACAAAATAACAGTTTTTGCAACCTGATGGGGTCCTCTTGCCTAAGTCTGCCTTGACTTACTGAGTAAACTAATGCTGGGGGGCGGGCAGAGTCCGGGTTTGCCCACTGCCTTACTTAATGCCACCCTACCCGCCCACAGTCAGGGTTCTTGTGCTGGGACTAGAAAATCTAGGTTCCATCCTAGTGCCTCACCTGGATTCTGCCCTCTGCCCAACCTCTTTAGGTAAATATACTGATTAAACCACCTGCTTGGCTTTTGTCACTCCTGGATGGCTCTCCCCAAGCGTTACCTCCTCTCCCCCCACCCCCCATAGGAGTCCAACACCTGAGAGTCTTCTTACTCGGGGTTCTGGACACACTTAACTTAAAGAGTAACTTAGACTAAATCACTCTTCCTAACCAGAAATAAGCAATTGCTTCTTAGTGTCAGTTCTTTCCTTCTTGGCCTCTTCTGGAGAAGACGCTACTATTTTTTGCCCATACAGATGACAGTTCGGAAACTCTACTACCCTTCTGGTGTTTCAGTAGGGTTGTGACTTAAGCTACTGTAGGTGTGTAGTTCCTGAATGTCTCAGTAACACCTGGAGGTATTGTGCTGGGAGCAAGGCTTAAGGAAAAAGAATAAAGACTACTAAGAAGTACTAATGAGTTCACTAATCTTGCTTTGTAAAACCGCTACCGTACCTTGTGTACTGAAGACGATTTTCTCCTGAGGCGGAGAAAACCTCCCCGTTCCTGTGGGGCACACAAAGATGGCGCTTTCACTGTACAAATAGGCAGTCTGGTTCGAAAAGTCCGGGACCATCAACCGACACATAATCGACTCTTCAGACTGAAAATTAGATTTAAAATTACATTTAATAAGAACTGAAACAAAAGTGTTTGTTGGTAAGACTTTATAATTCCCATTTTTGTACAATCTCATAACAATGATAAAATAATTCAGTGACTGTCCTTATGAGAACCTAAACGTTACCCACGAAATGACTTTATAAAATATGACAGAATAAGCTTATAATAGCAATGAGAGAAATTCATTTATTGAGCTACAAACAGCAAACTTTTAAAACATTTCCATGGCGATAAGATTTTTAACTAGAAGACTATTAATAAGTATGAGAAAGAAAATAAAAGGAGAATTCATTATATTACTTATTTTATGTTGGTAAACACTTTATACATGATTCCTGATAAACATTTTGCTTCTTACTTCACTGTCAAGATATCAGGTACAAGAAAATTAATTTCTTCAGATATGAAATCAGAAGCAGAAATAGAAATGAGCTAATTACAGTTGACCCTTGAACAACATGGGTTTGAATGGCATGGGTCCACTTACGGGGGAATCTCTGTCCAATAAATATATTGGAAAATGTTCGCAGATTTCCCAACTGCTGTGAAGCAACTGCCCAGATTACACCAGGCTGCTAGAAAGCAATCATACTGCTGCCTCTCCATTAGCAACGCATGAATCGTTATACCTGCCAATATATATGATCTTTTCATATTATCTTCATTGATGAGGTTTAGAAATACATACAAAACCCCCAGTGTTTTGTATCATAGAAGACAATGCTGATGTACGTACTAACAAAAAGACAATTCATTGTGCAGAGGACAAATTTACAGTACTAATGAATACATTATAGTATTGTAAATGTATTTTCTCTCCGTTACGATTTTCTTTTCTCTGGCTTACTTCATTCTAAAAATACAGTATATAATACATATAACAGACAAAATATGTGTTGACAGACTGTTTACGTTATCAGCAAGGATTCTAGTCAACAGCAGGTTACAACTGGTTAAGTTTTAGAAAAGTTAAAAGTTTTACATGGATTTTCGACTGTGAGGGAAGGGGGTTGGTCAGTGCCACTAACTTCCAGATTGTTCAAAGGTCAACTGTAAATAAAATTAGCAAATGCTAAAAATAATATAGGAGTTATTAAATAAGCAGTTTTACAAACAAAACATTAAAAGTGGGATAACTTTTTTTATTCTCCAACTATCTTCTTCATACCTGTTTGCACTGTCTGAAAATTTTAATGCCGGGTGTGTTTTTCTTGCGTAATCAGAATACATTTATAGTTCATTAAAATAAAAGAACAAATGAGAAGATTTCCTTACAGCAGGCAATTCACAAGTCATACTAAGAATAAGTGTTTAACAGAACTAATACTGTACAAGGTTAAATGAAATGAACTTACAGCTGCTAAGGCTTTTCCTCATGAACTCCATAGTTATTAAACAATTATGTCCAACTGCTATTAAGAAGCTTAATATTAGAGATCTTTTAATGGTTTTAATCAATTATATGAACTTTGATAAGTATATAATGCCTACAAATATAATCCTACTTTGAGCAGAAAGGGAATTTTTCTGTAACACACAGGGCTCAAAACCAAGCCCCAATTCCCATCAGGTTTCTTCCATTACTTTCTTCCTGCTCAACAATATAGAAATGAGAATCTCTTAACCACTTGGTCAGAAGAAACAAACTGCTTGCTGTCAACTGCCTCAACTTTCATTTATTTTTTTAAAAAGATTTTATTTATTTATTTTTAGAGAGAGAGGAAGGGAAGGAGAGAGGGAGAGAAACATCAATGTGTGGTTGCCTCTCACATGCCCCCTACTGGGGGGACCTGGCCCGCAACCGAGGCATGTGCCCTGACTGGGAATCAAACCAGCAATTGTTTGGTGTGCAGGCCAGCGCTCAATCCACTGAGCCACGCCAGCCAGGGCGGCTTTCATTTTCCTTTAGCTAAAGCTGAGCAAAGGAACAAGTCTGAGATGGCAACTAAAATGCAATGTCTAAGAAGTAACTATTTAAAATGTATCCAAGCCCTGCAGATGAATCTCTCAAAGACATGACCCTGCAATAGTTAGGGAAATAAAACTCAGCATGTTATCATCAGTTTGTGATTTAACTTTAGAGATAGAACTCTTACCTGAAAAGGTGGGTTATACTGGGTGACTTCTACAGTTACGGCATCCGACACTGGGCAGCCGTTACCCTCGACTGTTGTCAGAGAGTAATAGACGAGGCACGGGCTATCCGCTGGGTGCCATGCTGCTGCCAAAACCAGGAGCCCATCACTAATCAATGCAAAAGAAAGACCTTCGGTCTCTTTGGGAAACAGCCTGGCGGTTTCTTACAGGCTAAACATGCCCTTACCATCTGACCTACCAATCCCACTCCAAGATACTTACCTGAAAAAAATAAAAACTGGTGTTCACACAAAAAAACCTGTGTGTAAATGTTTGACATCTTTACTTAAAAAATCTTCATGTTAAAAAAAATCACTATTGTTTTAAGATGGTAAAGATGATAGGAAGATAATCACAATTTTGCAAATCTGTAAAAATGTGACCAATTTTTATGTGAGTACATATAAGGTAATACATTTAAGATTTAAAAAATCTTAATTTTCCATCCAAAATGCAGGCCTCTGAGCTCTGTGTCAGTAAAATTTATAAGCCTTCTCACCGAAAACATAAGCCTGGGTTGTGGCGACGGTCAGGAGAGACAAAGGCTGTGTGTGAACAGCAGCAGCCCGTCCCCAGGCAAAACACTCTGTAGGGGTCACCAGGCCTGAGGGCCTAAGAGAGTGATGGGTGGGGAGGAGGGTCAAGCAGGAGACGATGCTAGCCTCCCAGCCTCACTGGAATCTTGCTGGCATGACAACACTGGGGGAGAGGCGCCCTGGCTCTGACCCACTAGAGCAATTCCCAAGCACGTTGCTATCCTCTGTTCTCAAACCACATCTCCACTCCAAGCACTACATGAAAAGTGTCTGCACCGTGTGCCCGCAGTGAGCTGCGTCCAGCGGCAGTTCCAACCTTCTGAAAGCCCGTAAAGATAAATGAAAACTGGTAAACTGTATTCAGTTCAACTGTTCATAGAAATTAAATATATACTATTATTTTTACTTCTTTGATAGTGTCTGTAAGGTGAAGGAGCCTACTGAGAGCCTAAGAGAGAAAAAAGACAGAACTGCAATCTCCTTCCAAAAAACAAGCAGATTTGCTCCATGAAACTAAATTACTCTAAAACACACAAAGGCAGTCTTAGCTCTGGTAAGTTTTGAAGGACTGCAAGTCATATATTTGCAATCGTTATGAACTTCCTCACAGAAACCATGTTACAAATGGTTTTTAAGTTCCATGTCACCTTTGGTTTTAAAGCTAAGTAATAACATGGGGTAAAGTAGCTTTGCCTGCGATGTGAAGCACCACCTTGAGTATCGTTTCTAAGAGAAAATTCACTCTGAATACAAACCACCGTTGAGTGCTAACGTATTCTAAGAAAAAAATCTCACCCCATCCTTCCTTTACTCAATAAAGCCTCAAACGCCAGCTTACTGAGGCTCCTTTGGCAACAGAGAAAGGGCTGGAGTGTGCCCGGTATCGCCCCGAGAGAAGAAAGAGGACACTGCGAGCCGCACAGTAGTGGGATGGGCGCCCCTGAGCAGTGGAGAGGAGCCGCAGCTGTGACAGCGGAAGAGCTGGGTCTCTAACCAGGGCAGCTAGTGCAAGTAAACACAGCTGAAGGCTGGGAACTGCTTCTTTCTCTCAAATGAACTAGGATCTCCAGACAAAGAACACAGAAGCATTTACTAAGGTGTAAAAGTATGACAAGATGAGTATTAGACAATATAGCAGGATTGCTCATAATTTTATAATAAACATCAATTT
This sequence comes from Mormoops blainvillei, assembly GCA_004026545.1. Classification (NCBI taxonomy): domain Eukaryota; kingdom Metazoa; phylum Chordata; class Mammalia; order Chiroptera; family Mormoopidae; genus Mormoops; species Mormoops blainvillei. The sequence goes on along the minus strand of PVJD01003200.1, from coordinate 42,678 downwards.
ATTTCTCCAAACACCTACGTATATTCTTTATGACAAATTAATTGCTTACCAGTTTTGCTTCAAATCCAAGTATCGAATGTTGACCCCTTCTTTAATACCTTCATAGTTACTTTCAGATCCCTATGTGAAAACAGCAATATTAGCTCCCTGAGCAGAGGAATCATTTCTTTTCACCTTTGTGTCCCCAGGACCTAGCGACATGCCTGCCTCATCAATAGTAGATCAGTTACTGAAAGAATAATGTATGCATTTTAAAAATTAAGTGAATCAGTGAGTTACAATATTTCTAGAGACTGAATACCCAATTTCTGTTTATCTGATGGCTAAGTAAAAATCCTACGTTTGTATATTACATTAAAATATGTTCTTAGGAATAAAACAGCTAAACGAATCAGAGACGAGGATCACTGTTCCTTACCCAAATGGCATCAGTGATGTTCTCCTTCAGGATTCTATTTATATCCCAACTATGCACTTGTTTTTCTGAAGACTCATCTACTTCCCACTTACTGATGCTGGAACTTGTCAGGCTATAAAAGCTTGACCTCTCTCTGTCCCAAAGGACACTTGAAAGCTGTATGGAGAGGAGAAAAAGGTCAAGTTTATCGATTTAGTTATAATGTTAATAAACTATTTTTCTGACATTCCAATTTCATATATTTTATGACGCTTGATTACTACTCCTAGCAGAAGTCTTCATTTCGGATTCAAAGGAATGAGTGGCCCTGAAACGGACCTTGAAAGCGGAAATATAAAGGTAGAAGGCCCACAAAGAGCAGAGCTGGGAGGCGGGAAAATACAAGGGTCTTCAGAGAACTAGCAGTCCTATTACACTGGGATGTGGATTGTAACTAAGAGGTAAAACTGAGGCTCAAATGAGAAATGAGGGACACACAGCAGAGAGTCTTGAATGGAAGTTCGTACACCTCGTGAGCAAGGGAGATATTGCCAATGGCTTTGGAGCACACAGCCGTGTCATGGGGAAATGAATCTGGCAGGGAGGTATGCAGTCAGTTAGACGTGAGTGTGCTATTTTGCCTTTTAAGCATATGCTTGCTTATGAAGCACAGATTTTTTTTTAAGTTGGATATACATGAGTGTTATAATTTTTTTTTGCTGCAAAAAGCTTTATTGTTTCCATTTGGTCCGATGCATGGGTCAGGGCTCCAGGGTGGTTAAACAGTGCCTAGTGGTTGCAGGGAGGGGCTCAGGCAGAAACCAGACCCCAGGAGGATGCATAAGGTCCCCTCAAAGGCCTCTGGGCTCCACAGGCTCCTAGCAGTGCTTGAGGGTGAGCCTCTCAAAGAGCTATTCACCCACCACCACCTGGGGGCCCGCCAGCCTGCGGAGGTGAGCCCGGAGTGGCACCATCTCCTTGATGAGTTTCACCCGCTCATCCAGGACACGGCTCTCCAGTAAGTCTCAGGGCTCAGGGGCCGTGTGGTCAGAACCCAGGGCCTGCAGATCCACAGGGCCTGGGTCAGGCTCTACTCCCAGGCCATGGTGGTTTCCATGGCGGCCTTAGTTTTAGTCTACTCATCCTGGGAAGGCTTCAGCACATCCTGGAACACAGCCACCGTGCCGGTTTTACATCTTTAAGAGACACTCAGCACCCTCGTGCTTCTTCTTGGCCAATTCTTGGAAGAAGCAGCCCTTGCCCTCCAGACCGTAGCATCATGGTGGAAACAGACGCCAGGGAGAGGTAGGCATGGGAGGCCCGCACATGCAGGTTGCCCAGTTGACCGCAGCCTCCACCTCGGTGGAATAATTTTGATGAATTTGGGAGCTCATGGTTTTTTGGCAATAAGGAGTTAAGGTTCAAAAAAGGCGTTGGCTGGTCTGAGGATGGCTAAGATGGTTCTAAAGGTGGCGATCGGAAAAGGGATTGGAGGGTGGCCAGGGGCTGAGAACGGTGCCCAAACACTGCTGAAGCAAAAGACATGTTTGGGGAACCGCCAGAGACACTGCCTGTACCTGAGTGTTTGGAATTAGAGCCCTAATTGTCTCCCATTCTCCTGCACTGTGACTCTGGCCACTAATGGGATAGAAGGGCCAACAGGGAGTAAACTGGACTGGCACCAAGAGCTTATGGGAAATTTACCAGGGTTGTGGATAAGGGCATTACAACGAAAGCAGAAAGATGGGGGTGGAAATGCGATGTGACAGAAGTCAAATCTATAGAAGCTGGTAAATAACTAATATGCTATGAACGGAGAAACACTCTCCCAACCCCCCTCCAAAAACCAGGATTTAACAGAGAGTAGATGCTCCATAAATGTTAGCACCCATCACCCTCCCTTCACCATTCTGGGGCTCGAGGAAGCCCAGCCGACAGACCTAGATCAGAGCCATCCACATACAGCTGCAGTCACGGGAGTGGAGAACACACTTTTGGTTAAGTGGAGAGAGCAAAGCTAATCCTTAAACACATTTACCCTTTTACATAATAGTTTTAATTCAAAGAATGCAGCACTTACAAGATAATCGGTATGCTTTAAGTATATTAATGTTATAGGGTACGTGAGGGGATTAGTATAAACTCATTTGATTGTCCTAATAAAAATGTCTCAATGAAAAGATCAAAAGTGTAATTTCATGTATACTACTGTTCACAGGGAGGCAACACCAACTTCACAGGGAACTTCCAACTTATGACTGCACTAAGAAACAAGCCTGTAAAACAAAGCTGTTTTATCAACTTACCATGAGATCACTACTAGGAGATAAAATTCCCAAAAGAGAAGAAACCTTCCGCCCAATCCCTGAAAGAACACCTTGCCCTTGAGGCAGGATCCGCTGATGGATCTTTCCTAAACTCTCAGGTGTCAGCCGGATCAGCTGGCCTCCCGACGAGGACAAAATAAAACTTCCTCCCTGTGAACAAATGTTATGAAATTAGTTCAGTTAAGCATTAGTTTCAGTTAAGAATAAGAAAAATTAACACAAAATGCTTTGATATGGAGAAAAATCACCTATACCTTAAAACAAATCTAAAAGAACAAAAAAAGGAACTGATGTTATTAAAATAATTTACTTATGAATCCATCCACTTAATATTATTAATTCTACATAGAAAAACTTTGTAGTTTTGTTTTTTTAACTGTGCATTTTTTTTCTGATTTTCAAATTGCAGGTTCAACCAATCAAGCATCGGATTCTATTCTTTGGTAAACCTGCAGTGTACACATTAGCAAAGCATTCTTCATGGCGTCTGAGAGTTTCTAAGTCACTCTTGTAAAATGTTTCTGAAAGAAATGAGTACCAGCAGCTGCTATGAAGTGTTGGTATTTCAGAGCCCTATGAGAAGGGCTTTCCATTTTTCAACTGTTCAAATCATAGGCCCTTATATCCTTCTTGTCTCTTTCGGATCCCTCCCCAACCTGTATGGTCTGTTCAAAACCCTGCATTTTCAGTCATTCACATCCCACTTCCAAGCCACATCACCACTTTCCAATAACTATAAAAGAATATCCATTGTGTACCTGCACTGCTGTTAGGAAACTGTAAATCTTATCACCTCCCAAATCTACGAAAGTCTCTGCATAGCTGTCTTCACCAGCAAGACTTGGCCAATAGCGAATGGATCCTTCTCTGGTGGCAACCATGACTGCAACAGACTGAAAACAAGATAACACTTGGCAATCACAACAACTGGGAGCAGTGCGATGAAACTTATATTTAAAAAAAGGGTGATTTACTATTTGATTAGGAAAAATCATAAGTAAAAACACCGTTTCATATTTTAAAAATTATCATACAGTAAAACTGACTTCTTAGCTACCACACCATAACAGGGACACAGAACAGTTCCATGAGCCCCCAAATTCCCTAGACCAATTCCTTGACAGTCATGCTCTTTCCCTGCCCTAACTCCCGGCAACTGCTGTTTCCGTCATTATAGTCTCATCTTCCCCAGAATGTCAACCAAGTAAATTCATACAGAACGTAACCTTTTGCTATTGACTTCTCTCTCTAGCACAATGTACCTGAGCGTCATCTGGGTTGCTGCGTGTGTCAATAGTTCATTTTTTACTGCTCAGTAGTACTCCCTGCTATGGCTAAACCAGTTTGTTTATCCCTTTACTTGCTAAGGGACACTCGGGTTGTTTCCACCTTTGGTTCTCGTAAATAAAGCTGCTCTGACATTCATGTATTGTTTTGTGTGTGAACGTAAGTTTTCATCGCTCTAAGGTAAATAGCCAGGAATGGATCTGTTGGGTTCATGCAGGGTAAAGGTATGGTTAAATGCATTTTAACCTTACAAGATGGTGAAGATCAAGTGTCTACACCACTTCTGCATTCCCAGCGACATGAGTTCCGGCTGCTCTACATCCTTGTTAGCACTTGGTAGCATCAGTGCTTTTTCTCTCGGCCATTGTAATAGGTATGTAGCGGCATCTCAGCGCTGTTTTGATTTGCATTTCCTCAGTGGCTATTGATGTGAACATCTCCACATGTGCTTACTTGATATCCTTATATTCTCTTTCATAAAGCATCTGTTCAAGTCCTGTGCTGTTTTTAAACTGAGTTGTCTCCTTATTAAGCTTGGAGAGTTCTTTTTATGTTCTGGATACAAGTCTTTTGTTGCTCTGGATACAAGACTATTTCATTTATAAATATTTCCTCCCGGTCTGAAGCTTGTCTCTTCATTTTCTTGTCAGTGTCTTTTGCAGAGCCAAGTTTTCAATTTCACTGAAGTATGATTTATCCATTTTTCTTTTATGAATCATTCTTTTGGTGATTTCTAGGAACTCTTCGTCTAATCCCAGGACATACTGATTTTCTTCTGTTTTCTTCTACAAGATTTACAGTTTTACGTTTTACATTTTGATCTATGATCCATTTTGAGTTAATCTTTGTATACGTGCGAGGCTCAGGGGGATACTCTTTCTTTCTTTTCTTTTTTTTTCCTTAAGGATGACCGATGGTTCCAACACCACTTACTAAAAAGACCACATTTATTCCACTGAACTGCATTTGTACCTCTGTCAAAAATTAGAGGGTCACCTTTGTGTGGGTATCTATTCTGTTCTGTTTCGCTGTCCTAGTGTTCATCTCTTTGCTAATACCGGTGTCTTAATTCCTGTAACTTTAAAGTTATGTCTCAGAATTAAGTCAGATGACCCTTCCAACTCTAGCACTCCCTTATTTAAAAAAAAATTATTTCAGTAAGTATTTAAGTCACCTACCTGAGTAGAATGTGCTTCACCTGAGGGATCAGAGTAAGAGAGAGCCACCAAGTCAGCGCTCCAGTGGAAATCACTGGGTGGCAGTTGAAGTTCTTTGCAAACAGATAACTGCAGAACAAGGCAAAGCGAAAGGCCTTTCGCATCAAATCCAACTTTTTGAGTACGCATCTGACTTCACTACTTCCTTTCTCTGCATACTTGACATTCTGATTCATTGCTGGAAATATCACTCTACAAATATACTTTCTTCTCACAATTTTTGATCAGGTTTTCAGTAATTTTAAAACAAAGTTTCTTAAGAGATATAAAATCAGGAAAGCTTAAGAGCTAGACTGGATCCTGAATATTATCTAGTCCGGTCTCTTCCTGGACTCAAAAAAGTCTACTGGTTAAGAGAAGTACATAGGCTTCCTATAGGATTTTCCCAATCTAGTCTCGACTTGTTTATTTGATATTTAAAATCAGCATGACTATATAGTGATTAGACTACGTTGACTAGAGAGTATTCCTTAGGCTCAGCTTCTTCTGCTGATTCATTATGTCCCTCCACCCCTGGACTTGTCCCTTACTATGCTCCTAACTACAATATCTCGCCTTGGCCAGTGGCTCAGTTAGTTAGAGCAACATCCTGTGCACCAAAAGGTTGCGGGTTCCATCCCCAAATGGGGCATGTATGGGACGCAACCAGTCGATGTCTCTCTCTCATATTGATGCTTCTCTCTCTCTCCCTCAAAAGGTCAATAAAAACATATCCTTGGGTGAGAATTAATGAATTTTTTTTCAATGTCTCTAATTTCATTAAATGTAAATAACATGGATCTTATGCAAAAATTATTAAAGTTGAGAAACTTTCTTCCCAATACACAAATGTGTATGCGTGCTCAGTATTTCTTATCACTACAAAAATGCAAATCCGTAATGCTTGAGGAGATTCAGATCACTGTCTTCTAACAACTCTAAAAATATAGGGTAAAAATAAAGAGCTACTTGGTTCCCCTCTCCTCTATCTCCTTCCATCTCTCTAAAGAGCCATTACCTTGGAAATGGGCGACACAGCAATCCTCCAAATAATGAGTTTGTCTTTGCAGACCAGTCCAGCCCATCCGCCTTCATCTATGTGAACAGTCAGCTGATCATCGTCTAAACAAAGACATGAGGTGCACAGTTCATCTTAGCATATGCATATGCATAACAGCAACTGTTAAAATTTCCTTTTACCAAAATCTTCTTTATGGTCACATTCTTCACCAAAAAAGTTACCACTCATGAAAAAGATTAATTCACAACAAAAATACTCTAATATAATTCAAGCTATCAATATCCAAAATAAGAAAGCCATTTAATTTTGATAACCACTTTTAGAAATATATCTAAAGACAAAAACTTAATTAGAATATTACTCTTAATTAGCATATTATCTAATTAGCATGTTGAGCCTAGGTTTAATTTTTCTTAATTTTTGTTATAAACAGATATCTTATTTCTGCACTACTTAACATTTATTTTATTTTGATAAAGCAACACAAATAATAAACCTTCCCATTAAATACACGAAACATTTCAAGGAAAGATCATGTTCCTTCAAACAACAGCTTTTTGAAAGTACAAAAACTTACTTTGTTATATGAAGATATAAAGGGTTACATTCCATATTAAATGACAAAAACTTAATTAGCATAACACTTTTTAAGCATTGAAGGTAAACCTCCACAAATATGTTAACAGCCCTGGAAATATAATTAATTTGACCTCTGCTCTTTGTTGAAAGGCAGGGCGAAGAGGCGAAATAAAGGGAATCAACAATGTACAAGCCACAATAAGAAATTATGCCCAGGTTCTTGGCTACAGCGGAGCATCTGCTCAGTACTTCTCTTCCTGAAAGCACTACGGCAGCTCCAAATCCTCGACTTGTGACGCCAACTTAACACACTGCACTTGGCAGGTTTTCGTGTGGGGAAGCTTCAGTTTATACATCCTTGTTTCTAGGGTCTCTTGTTCTACTTGTTAATGCCATAGTCTGGTGGCATGAACCAAGAGTTTGTTAAAAGCTTTTAACATATGACATATACTATATTTGGGGGGAGGGGGTGTGCATTATACATATATTTGAAGCAAAACAATGCATAGTTGAGGTTAGCCGTTTAGTTGTCTGGAAATTGCACCTGAAACTCCCAAGTACTGATAGGCAAGATGTGCAAGTTCAAGGTGATGAGAAATATTCCTTCTTCTAATGGGAGTACTTTAAATTTTTCTGACTGCCGTTCACAATATGAAATACATTTTACATCATGATGCACTCACACCCAATTTAAACAAGTTACTTAACATTATATGAGACGAACTCTGATATTCAACATTCTATTTTATTTCAATTTTTAAAAAATGCTGGTTAGAGACCCTGGCTGGTTGTGGCTCAGTGCATTGAGCATCAGCCTGCAAGCCAAAGGCTTGTCGGTTCGATTCCCAGTCAGGGCACATGCCTGGGTTGCGGGCCGGGCCCCTGGTGGTGGGCACACAAGAGGCAATCACATAGTAATGTTTCACTTGCACCCTTCCTCCCTTCCTCTCTCTCTAAAAATAAGTAAATAAAAAACATTTTTTTAAATGCTGGTTATAAACTACTAAGCTGATTTTAGTCACTACTTACAGTTTGAAAAACAACATTCCAGAAATATTACAAAGATCTAGAAATGAATTCTTAATAAAAATGACTTAGGCGGATCACTGAGGATGCTCTGAATTTTGCTCTTCAGTCGCCCAGGTCCTCAGCCTTAACGCAGCTTTTCTGAGGCTTGTGTTGACTGCATCTTCCAAACTTCCACTCGACCTCTCTGCCAAGAGGTCTTCTAAAGGCACACTCCATAACACCACACATTTGTGCAGAGAGACTCCAGGATGGTACACAAAACCCAGAAACGGAGCTAAGGCTAACTTTATTGCATTGTTAAACCCAGTAACATGAGGCACTAGTTTTGGGTGGTTTTTTTTCTAAGCTAAATTTCATATACTCAACTTTTGAAATTGGACTGAGTTTTGCATATGCAATACTTAACAACCATTAAAGATTAATTTGCCTCTGCTAGAATAATTCATTCTGCTTCTCAAATTATACTTCTCAGTTAGAATGAAAAACCACATAGGTTACCTCCTTCTCCCCATTTAGGTAAAGGTGCATCAGAGAAAGCACAACTTTCAATCTCCATGCTAGAACTGGGCTTCATTTGAATTGCTAATAAAGGTAAATGGAAAATGACACCTACCTTCAGCCAACGTGAGGGCTTCCATAATTTTAACAGGGAGAGTCGATCCAAGTATTTTCACATCATAGTTCATGGCCTCAGTTATGGAGTGATGTGGCAACGTTCGTGTAGGTGTTCCTCTAAAGGAGAGACCATAACACTTCTCCATAACTTAAATTTCCCATTATCCTAATTTTTATGTATATGCTTTCACAATAAAGAGATTTGATACCCAAGAAATATGAAGTGGAATGATACAAACTCTGACTCATTTATTTGGTGTAATTAATTGTATTTTTCATTAAAAAAACTGATAGGATTTAGAAAAACTAGGCCTCAGGCTCTTAAACTCTAATGTTTACATGCATGTACCATTCACTTAAACTCTTCGCAACTCTGTTTCCTTAGCTGTGAAATAAGAAGGTTGGACTAGATCAGTGTTTTTCAAATTGTAGATAATTTTGAGTTCAATCAACACTTTTGAAAACAAAATAGAATATAGTCAAAAGGCTTTTATAAACTTTGGATTAGATTATCTTTAAGCTCTCGTCACCAACAGAATGACAGGGATCTAGGAGATCTGTAAGATCAAGCAAGAAATTTAGTGCGTCAGGAGCATCTGCTGTTCCTTGGCCTTCAATACAGCAGATACAGCAGTAGAAATTATGTTCTTCTCAGCTTCACTTTAACATTAGGAAAAATAATGTAAAGTTACCAGTTCAAAAGTTATTTTGTTTCTTATCATATGAGGATTAAATGAGGGGATGCAAACACAGAGTGTTTGAGAGCTTTGTGTACCAACAGAGTATTGTAACAAAGGCCTTCTTTAAATGATCACCAGAAGGAGAAATAAAACATTAAATAATGTAGGACTTCCATTCTTTGTCTTTTCTCAAAGGAGAGGAAACACTAACAAATCAGCACTCTGAAGGGCACTTTACAAAATGCAAAAGTCAAGGATACCATGTATTCTTTAAAAATCATTTCTCCTTTAAATTACTGCAAAATCTCACCTCAAACTAATACAAAATAATATTGAATGTAAACGGTAACTGAAAAATAAAATTACCCAATATTACCATTTTCCTGCAGAGGAAAATTCAGTTTGGATAGAAGAATTCAAAGGAAACTATTTAGAAACATGTTGCCCCCTCCTAGAGATCTAGATTAACTTTAAAAGGGGAGGTGATGTGGCCCAGTGATGCGGACTGGTGCGCCAAGTTTTTATTTGGTTACAAAACTACTCTTATCTCACTGCTTATGGAAAGCCTTTTCCTTATTAATGTGGCTACAAATTAACTCCTGTACCTAAAAGCCCTTTATAATCCCAATCAACAGACATTAACAGCAGTCAGTATGTTAGGTATTAATCAGAGAATGAATTTTCCAAGGTTGGAGGTCCTCATTCCCACCATTCCTTCACATCTCATCCTGGCATTTGACAGGGACCCCTTTGGCCTTAGTGAAGCAGGCTCCGAGTAGATATTACCGCCTTTGCACAGATGAAGAGTCATGGGTAACTTACACCAGATCGCAGGGGTAGCAAGGGGGAGGGACGTAATCAATGATTCAAATCCAGTCTGTCCTTCATCTCTATACAAGGGTAATTCCATGAAAAGGGCAAAGCGAAGAGTAAATTAATGAAAGCGATGCTGAAATAACCCGCGGAGGAAGCGAAAGTCTATTTCTCCAATACTTTCGCATTCTCCTTCGCAGCCTCCGACTCCGGAGGTTTCTGGAGACACTACCCTACTGGGACCTCCGAGGCCCGTATACCTGTGAGTCGCCAGACCCAACCGGGGACCACCACTCACCGCGAGCTCAGCGAACTGCGCCGACCGACCGGAGAGAACACCACCGGGGAGCTGACTGCAGACCCCAGGGACAGACCCTTCCTACTTGCCCGCGGCGTGGAGCCCGGCCCCATCACGCCCAGCGGGCCCCTTCGGGTTCCAGGACCCGGCGTCCGCGGAGAGGAGACGGCCGAGAACATGACGGCAAGGAAACGCTGCAGAGAGCGCGTTGCTTCCTGCTGTGGGAGCTGCACCACCGGCCGCGCGCGGAGCTTGAATACCCAGGGGGCGGGAGGGCGCGCTGTAAATACGTCAAAGCGCAGCGCCGCGGGGCGTGGCCGGGGCGGTGGGGATTGGGCGGCGGACGCTTGACGATGACGTCAGTTGCAGCTCGGAGCCGGCGGACTTCTGATTGCGCGGGGGTGCTGGTGTGGGTGCCCGCTCCCAGCGGCACAAGTCCCCAGTTTACGGGGAAGTGAGACTGAAAGCCGGATGCCGCTCTCGACTGCGAGGGTGGGGCTGATCCTCCCACAGCTGGAACACAAACCTTCTGCGCGCCGTCTTTACTGAGGCTCTTTTCAAATGAAGTGTTTGTTCCCTGGTCCGAGATGAGAAGAGAGAAACTGTAAAGCCGACGCTGGTTTCACGCTCAGTGTTAACGTTTGTTCTTCTCTAGGTTTGTCATTTTCCCATTCAGCTCTGCACAGGTTCATTCATGCTCGTGTCGTCAAGTCCATATTTCTAAACCAGATCTCGCTCCAAAACCGCGGGCGCCTAACAGCTCCCTGGTGGACACTGCACCTGAGTGTCCTGCAGACTCCTCATAATACACTTGTCAAAAGCCGAGTTTATGTTTTCCCCTATCCTACTACTACCTCTGTCCCTTTTTGGTAAAATTTGCAAGTTGCCCAAGGCAAAAAGAAAATCTTTGTCCTAGGGTCATTCCTTACGCCCTCCTCCTCTGTAACATCCTGGTACAGTGTAGCTCCTGAGTATCTCTAATAGATCTCACAGTTGCACTCCCTTTGCCCTGCACTTGCCTTTTCTTTTTTTTAGTCTTTAGACTTTTTTTTTTTTTGTCTCCTTGCCTCTGTCTAGCCTTAGCCTCTCAGTCCTTCACACTGATAACATAATGAACTAAGGTAAACTTGAAGCTGCTCTTGGGCTTGCAAATGCTCTGGTGGTTGACCATTGCCCGTACGGGATTTGCTAAGGTCCTTTGTGATTAAACTCTGGCTGGCTTTACTGTTCCTACCGTCCACCACCTCTCACTCGCATTCTGTTAGGTAGACGAGGTGGCTTAGAAAGGAACCGGAGCCAGAAAAGTCCAATTAAGGGCTTTTATTCGAGGCGGGACACTGGCATCAGGCGGGCTGGGTTTAACTTATGATTATTTCTAGGGAACCAGTCAGGTCCAAGGTCACAAGACCTTGCCCATAAAGGTAAGCCTGAGAGGGTGGTCAACAAAATGCTAAGCTCATGATGTGAAATTTTATCTTCACATGTAGGATTTCAGATGATTTAAGTTTTCTTCTTTTTTACTTATTTTCTAAATTGCTTATATGAACATACATATGCTTCAATGGCTCTCCATGCCCTCTCTCTAAAAATAAGTAAATAAAATCTTAATAAAACACAACATGCAACTAAACAATGACTGGGTCAAAGAAGAACTAAAAGGTTAAAAGATACATAGAGGCAGATGAGAATGACAATATGACACATCAAAATTTGAGAGATGCAGCAAAAGTGGTAATAAGAAGGAAGTATATAGCATTATAGACTTAGGAAATAAGAAAAATCTCAAACAACCTAATATTTCAACATGAAGAAGTAAAAAAAGAACAAAGTCCAAAATCAGTAGAAGGAAGGAAATAATAAAAACTAGAGCAGAATTGAGTGAAATGGAGAACAAAAAGACAATAGAGAAATTAATGCAACGAAGAGCTGGTTCTTTGAAAAGAATAATAAAATTGACAGACCTTTGGCTAGACTCACTTAAAAAGAAAGAAAAGATGCAAACAAAATCAGAAATGAAAGAGAAGTTACAATGGAGAATAGAGAAATATAAAGGACTATACAAGAATACTATAGTCTATATGTCATCAAGTTCAATAACCTAGCAGAGATGGACAAATTCTTAGAAATATATAACCTTCCTAGATTGAACCATGAGAAACTAGAAAATCTAAATAGATTGGTCAACAGTAAGGAAATTGAAACAGTCATCAAAAAACTAAAAGTCCAGGAACAGATGGTTTCACTAGTGAATTCTACTAAACTTTCCAAGAAGACTTAATACCTATCCTTCTCAAACTCTTCCAAAAAATTGAAGAAGAGGCAATACTTCCTAACTCATTTTATGATGCCAACATAACCCTGACACCAAAACCTGGCAAAGACAACACAAAAACAAAACTACAGACCAGTATCTCTGATGAATACAGGTTCAAAACCCTAAAAAACCCTAGCAAATCAAATATAACACATTAAAAAAATCAAATGGGGTTAATTCCACATGCATTAGAATGGTTCAACATATGCAAATTGACCAGTGTGATACACCACATTAACAAGATAAAGGACAAAAATCATATCATATTAGTAGATGCAGAAAAAGCATTTGACAAGATACAACATCCATTCATGATTAAAACACTCAATAAATAGACATAGAAGGAAAGTACTTTGACATACGAAAGGCCATATATGACAAACCCTCAGCCAATATCATACTTAATGGTGAAAAACTGAAAGCTTTTCCTCTAAGATCAGGAACAAGATAAGGATGCCCATTCTCACCACTATTTTCAACATAGTACTGGAAGTGCTAGCCAGAGAAGTCAGGCAAGAGAAAGAAATAAAAGGCACTGAAACTGGGAATGAAGAAGTAAAATTGTCAGTCTTTGCTCCAGATGACATGATTCCTTTTTATAATCTACAAATATTGAATTCATTCTTAAAAATTTTTTTCAATTACACTTTACATCCAATATTTTGTATTAATTTCAGATGTATGACATAATTCTTTACATAGAAAACTCTAAAGACTCCACCAAAAAACTATTAGAAACAGTAAACAAATATAGCAAAGTTGCAGGATATGAAATCAATGTACAAAAATCTGCTGCATTCCTATATACTAACGATAAAATAATAGGAAATAATGAAACAATTCCATTTGCAAGTGCATCAAAAATAATAAAATACCTAGGAATAAACTTATCAAAAAATGCAAGGGAACTGTACACTCAAAACGAGAAGACATTGTTGAAAGAAGTGGAAGAAGACACAATGAAATGGAAAGATGCTCAGTATTCACAGATTGTAAGACTGAACGTGGTTAAAATGGCCACATTACCCAAAACAATACACAGGTTTAATGCAATCCCCATCAAAATCCTAATGGCATTTTTCAAAGAAATAGGACAATCATAAACTTGTATGGAACCACAAAAGACCCCCACCAGCCAAAGCAATCATGAGAAAAACATCCAAAGCCAGAGGTATCACACTCCCTGACTTCAAATTAAACTATGAAGCTACAATAATAAAAAGCAGTATAGTACTGGCAGAAAAACAGACACACAGACCAACGATACAGAACTGAGAGCCCAGAAATAAACTCACACATATATATATATGGGCAACGAATTTTTGACAAAGGAGCCAAAAATATATAATGGAGAAAAGAAAGCCTCTTTAATAACTGGTGCTGGGAAAACTGGAAAACTACATACAAAGGAAGAAAACTAGACTGCTATGTGATATCATAAGCAAAAATTAACTCAAAATAGGTTAAAGACCTAAATATAAGACCTGAAACAATAAAAATACATAGAATAAAATATAGGTTCTAAACTTATGAACCTTGGGCTCAGAGAAGATTTTATGAACTTGAAATCAAAGGCAAGGGAAATAAAAGCAAAAATAAATTAATAGGACTACATCAAACTAAAAAGCTCCTGCATAGCAAAAGATACCATCAACCAAAGGAAAATGCAACAAACGGAATAGGAGAAGATATTTGCAGATAATACCTTCGATAACAGGCTAATATCCAAAACATGTAAAGAACTCTCATAATTTTGACAAAAACAGAAATGGGCAGAGGACCTGAACAGACGCTTTCCACAAGAATACATACAAATATCCAAAAGACATATAAAAAAAGATGCTCAACCTCACTATCTGTAAGGGAAATAAAATTCAAACCACAATGAGATACCACCTCACACCTGCTACTAGAATGGCTATTATCAGTAAGACGAGAAATAACAAGTGTTGGGGAGGGGGAGGTGAAAAATGAACTCTCATCCACTGCTGGTGGGAATGCAAATTAGTACAGACACTTTAGGAAAAAAATGAACACACAAAGTCATAGACACAGGCCACAGAAGCGTGGTTACTGGAAGCAAAGGGGGGTGAGGGGAGGGCGAAGGGGGTAAAGGGACTCAATTTACCATGATGGAGGGAGACTAACTTTGGGTGGGGTATACACAATGCAATACACAGATGAGGTATTCGAGAATTGTACACTTCAAATATATAATGTTGTTAATCAGTGCTACCCCAATAAATTTAATAAAAGATAGCAAAAACAAAAAAGAAGTGACACAGATAAAGTTCACTATAAATTTTAATTCACAATATAAATGTTACTTAAAGACACACTGAACATCTTGTGTTAGAAAATAAAATATAATCAGATTCAATTTTGTAAATATGGCACAAAGAGATTTCCTTCAGGTCCAACTTTGTAATTGTGTTCTGTTTGCTTTCTGTGAAGCACACCATACTAGCAAACTGTTTAAAGACTACAAGTAAACTTTGTTAAAATGATTGTCACAGATGTGTACTTACTAATTCAACAAACACAGTTCCTTTATTCATTTTATTCATTAATGAAACCCCTTATGTAGAATGGAATATATTACTCCATGCTTATCATGAAATAGTGGTTTCTTCTTCCAGTGTAACCAGGGAACTAATGGTTACTTAGTACAGGAGAAAGCTTCCATTTTAATTATAGCGACACAGTTAGTTCTTAGGCCGGGCATCGTCAGTGTGGAGAGGGCACTGTTTCTTGAGGCAATAGCAATTCCACAGCACTGACAGGAAGTGTGGCAAATCTAATGTTTGTCAGCATTGCTTTAGGAATTTTGAGGCATTTAGGTGAATAAAGTTGTAAACATAAGTAAAAAAAAAGGGCTATTAATGTCCTCTTTCCAGAAGACTGACAAGTTCTGAACTTTCTTCAAATGTTTTAAGATTGAAAATTATGGTTACAAGATTCAGATTTTAGCCTCATTAAATGAAATTTCAAAAGTATTTAAATAACTGATAAAAGGCTGTAAAATTTGGGTTAGGGAGTATCAATTTTTTAAATACAATTTTCAAAATATGCCTTTGACAGCATAATGCAAAATTCATTTTTACATCTCTCTTGGTGATACCCGGCAGTTCCTGCCTCACTCCCTGTGGTGCTCGTAGAAAGATATACGTGAATAATGAAAACAGAAGCTTTCCTGGTCAAAAATGGGGCTGCTTCTTCCTCTTTTAAAACTCGTCAGGCTCTCATGTGCCCAAAATGTTAAAAATCACACACATCCAAACACAGTCTCATCCCAGAGGGGCACGTACTCCTAAGCTCTCACACCTTTGAAGACAAAGGAGATGGAAAATATAAATGTCCCCTTTCTGTATACATAATACTCAGGGGTGCTTTATGAGAATATGTGGATAAAAGAAACAATTAGATTTTCATTTTCTATTACGCTACCTAGTAACATACGACCCAAAGTTGGTAGAATACTACCAAGAGAATTACACAGTGATTGGCAAACTGGCCTAAAATAATTAGGCACTTTTATTTATAATTCCCTTTTAAAAGTTGTCAATTGACAATAATTTCAATCTATAACAGCAGGTAAAAAATAAAAATGAGGTGCCATGCTATATTAAAATATTCCAAGATAAAAGAAAGTACAAAACTTGAAAATAACTTCAGTGCTATAGACATTTAGAAAGTTATAATTTTTAAAACTCTGAATAAAAAGGTCTTGAGAACAGGTACATCTCAAAATAATAGTTTATATACTTTGGGAAAAAATAGGTATATTTCAAATAACTTGAAGTATGATTTACAGATTCCACACCATCTCTAAGTTTTTTTCCCTGCAATGCTGTTTTGTCTTAAAGTCTCTCATATTCAATCTACCAATAATTGCTTCTTTATGCTGAAATAAAACTTTGTTTGTTCATTAATTTTCTGTATAACCCATCTGGTTTTGAAAGCAGTTCGTCATGTTTTCCACATTCAATGATTTTTCCTTGGTCGAGAACAGCCACCATGTTAGCGTTCTTGATGGTAGACAGACGGTGGGCAATAATTAACACCGTTCTTCCTTCCATTAGACGATCTAGAGCTTCTTGTACAAGGTGCTCATTCTCAGCATCCAATGCACTTAAACAGGAAGACCATGTGAGAAAGCAAAGACGTCAGAGCCATGCGAGCTGTGTATTCAAGTATTTCCTGCTACCTGCACAGTGAACTGTCTCTGTGATCAAAATTGTAACTTCTTGGGTCTTCTACTTACATTTTATATTATACAGATACTTTTAAAAAGAAGCTTGGGACTCTAGATTTCCACAGAACTACTGTCACAGAAGTAGAAAAACACCTGCACAGCAGCTGATTAGAGTGATTAGGGACTCATCACAAATGTGTCTGAATTGGAACTAGAACATTCAGCTCAAGGCTCAGTCTGTCCACTGCCTCCCAACTGTCATTATGAATTCAGATTCAGACACTTCAAAATGCAGGGGGGAAGGGACATTTTTGGCTGTAACACTGTGAAGTACAGAAAAATAAATCACTGGTAAAGGAAGAATTTTGTTTACTACAATTATACATAGTATTAAGATATCCTCACCTGGTTGCTTCATCTAGGAGAAGAATTTTGGGATTCTGAAGAACATTAAAAAGAAAACATAATTTTATTAGAAAAACACAAACTCTCAGACATTAAAATAAATAAAGTACTGTACATAACACAACATGAATGAATCTTGAAAACCTTAAGTGAATATGCCAGACCCAAAATGCTACATATTGTATGACTCTCTAGGAAATGTCCGAAGTAGGCACATCCACAGAGACACGAGGCAGAGCAGGGGTTACCTGGGGCCAGGGTCAACGGGGAAGTAAGGAGGGGTGTATGTGTGGCTCCTAAAGGGTATGGATTCTCTTTAGGGGCGATGAAAATGTTCTAAACTGGATTATGGTGATGGATACACTAGAACCCACTGAATTGCACCTTTTTAGTGGGTGGCTTTGTATAGTGTGTGAATGGTATCACAATAAACTGCTACCAGAAAAGAACACCGCAGTGTCTAAGATAAGCAGATGAGTGACAGAGGTGGAGAGGACCTGAAACCGTCACCACAGCAATCACCAGACTGGGTCTCATCCCCCGTGGCTGTTTTACCCAGCTGGCCAGTCGGCCACCAGTGTGCCCTGGGGGTCTACAGTGAGTAAGATAGAGTCTAGACTCTCAAGGTCCTGCCTACAATTTAGTTACGAGTATTACATAAAATGGAAAAAACTATGAGTAAGCTGATGTATATGACACATAAAATTCTAGCTTTGCCTAGGGGTTTGCCCAAGAAGTGAAAATGTGTCCACATAAAAACTTTTACACCATTCATTCACAGTAACATTATTCATTCACAGTGGCCCCAAACTGGAAGCAACCCAAATGTTCACCAACCAGCGAATGGGAGAGCCACACAAAGGGATACTACTCAGCAACAGAAAGGAATGAAGTTCTGATAGGGGCTAAAACATGGAGGAACCTCAAAAACGTTGTGCTGATAAAACAGGTTAGATGTGAAAGACCATATTTCGTCGGATTCCATTTATTTGAAATGTCCAGAAAGGCAAATCCAGACAGAAAGCAGGTTAGCGGTGGTCTGAGGCTGGGGCTGGGAATTAGGAAGGGCTATAAATGAGTCCTAGGGATCCTTCATAAGGTGATAGAAAAGAAGGAGGACAAGGAGGAGGAGGAAGAAGGAGGAAGAGGAGGAGAAGAAGAAGAGGAGAAGGAGGAGGAGGAAGGAGGGAGGGGCAGAAGAAATGTTCTTTTGTTTTGACTGTGCCCTGGTTGAATAACTATTAATTTATTAAAAGTCACTGAGAGTACATTTAAAATTGGTGAGCTTTATAGTATGCAAGTTACGCTTCTATAAAGCTTTTCTTTTCTTTTAAAAATCATCTATAAATCTGAGGAGAGTAGTTAAATAAAAAGGGGAAGCTATCATTTCCTTAAAATACAATGTCTGACTTTTAGCTAAAATGGCTTTTCCCTCTCCTCTTAGATGTCTCATACAAATATTTTAAGTCTGTATTATTCAGTTTAGCAGTAGATTATGGATTACACAAGTAAGCATACTTGCACTGTTTTGACATTGTGATATAAGCACCATTTCACCAGTTAGACTGTATGCTCCTTGATGGGAAGCCTGTGTTAAACTCTTCTCCTCCGTCAGCACAGTGCTGGCCTCCTAGTGCCCAAGAAATACCTCCTAAATTTGGACAGCTTGCACTCACTTGAAGTTCTCACTCATCTCTCACCAGAACTGTTAACCGTGTATCTACCCTCCCCCTCTAAGAAAAAAAAAAAGAAAAATTATAAATTACAAATTACAAAGTCTCTAATTAAAAACAGTAACAAAAAACCCAGCCAAGTGGCTTCAGGCTTACCTTAAGCAGAGCTCGGGCAATGGCAATCCGCTGTTTCTGCCCACCTGACAAAGACATTATTTTTTTTAAAAATTGAAAGCCTTCACAAAAATTCTCGGTAATGGGTTTTCCTAATAAGCCATGTGGCAATCTGAGGGCGACTTCTTCCAGTCAGTCATAGCTAAGATACATGGTAGAACAGAAACCTATTTTTAAATACTATCTCCTCATTAACCTCCAAATTAGTAACAGCAACAACTGTTGCCACAGCTGACATTGACCGAGGTGTCCTATGCACAGGCATTTTAATGCATTCCACACACTCTCTTACTTAGTGTTTAGAAAATCCCGTGAAGTAGATCCTATTACTCTTCCTTTCGTGCGCCTGATGAGAAACCGAGGCACAAGATGACCTGTCCAAGGTCTCACAGTTGGAGCGTGGCAGAGCTGAGCTCTGAACCTGCACAGAGGGAAGCGCTAAGCCTTTAACCACGACACACCTGCCTTCCTAGTAGAACATCCAACAGAGCAAGGTAACCAGAAACTGAGGATATCCGGAGGCTTCCGAACAGCAGGTTCCATGGATGGGAGTACAGGGCACTGGTGATGCTGGATTTGTCTACCTCAGAGCACTGCCCCTGAGACCTTCCGTTCTTGGGTTATTCTCTTCTTTTGCCAGCCCAGGGAAGAACTGGTACACATATAGTGGTTTGTGTGTATGTAGGAAACAGAAGGTAACACATAGAGTAAGCCACGCTAACCCTTTCATGATAACAATAATAAAACTCACATTCTACTAAAAGCAAGGGAACCAATGAGCGGGAGGCGGGTGGGAGTGGGGAAACTGTAGACAGGAGAAGGTGAGCAGAAGGTCTGCAATAATTCCCCTTCCTCATCATTGTCTCACGTCGCCCTTTCTCCTTTCCCTCAGGGGACACTACTCTTAAGTGACAACCAGGAAAGTCTCAGAGACCAGTACCCAGGACTCGCTCCTCCCAACTTGTTTTGTTATAGAAAATCTCATTTTTGGTGATGAAAACATTCCTTTTTGGTTGATTTTTTTGGCCAAAAATACTTATTAATAGTAATTGCCGGGCATTACAGTATTTCATCTAAAAGAAGTTTGTCGTTTACAGCTGCAATGACGCTGCTAAAAGCTGACCTCAGCCAGGCAACCCGGAACGCGCCTTAGAGAGCAGGGAAGCCCCAGCTTTCCAGCCTCTCTGCCTGCTGAGGGTGTCTGAGGGCTCCGGGCAGGTCGGCAGGACAGCCAGCTGGGGGCTTCGGCGGCTCAGAAGAATCCTTGGTGCCAATTAGTGCACTGGGAATATAGTGCTAAATGTCCTTTCTCCCAGAAAGCCAGCATGGATCGAAACCTGTAGTTATTTCACTCTGAAATGGAGCTTAGGAATCCTGGCAGAGGGAAGGGCACGCAGAATCTGTTCCAAGGGAGCGGGTGACATGCTCATGGAACAGAGCACAAATGGCTCCCAATCGCACTCCTCAATGCTCAGTAATGTCACCGCGAGCAGCCCAAGCTGGCTTTCGTCTGGGGACGTGTTTCAGAGACAGAGTCGTGGTTCACATCATACAGCAATGTATAACTCTACTCCTGGAACTCCCCAAATCTAAAAGAACATCTTTCACCTACTGCCTATAGTTTTAAAAGGCCATACAGAATAAACTTACAACACTTTGTGTTAAATTTTTTGTGGCCAACACTTTAAGTAGGAAGTTTAGCGTTGGAAAGGACCGTTGCTCTCGTGCCCCTGGCGGCCTCGCTCTGACGTGGGGGCCCCCGTCCCTGCTAAGATGCTTCCATTGATGCAGAGCTTGCTGTCATGAAAGGGAGCGCATTTCAATGTTTGTAATGAAAAACAAAATCTGCATTTAGCCAGTTAAAAATTCATTTCCCTTTCAGTTCTACTCATTAGCCTGCTTCTGGACTCCAAAGCAGTAGAAAATGTGTTTTCTTTCTCCTCCCTGAGAGCCTGGCACCCATAATGCAACACACTGCACCAGGTGCACTCTGACCACAGGGAACGGCAGCCATGCCTCGCACCGTGCGTCCCCTGTCCTGTCGGCACAGGGCCGAGTGAACTGCACCAGGGGCCGGGTGTGGGCCAGGACCTGTTTGTGCACGGCCCTCAGGCTAAGCATGACTTATACATTTTACTCGGTTGTTTAAAAAACCAACAAAGAGGATCACTATATTCAGAGACCACATGTGGCCCATAAAACCCAAAGTATTCATTTATTCTCTGGCCCTTTCTTGAAAGTTTGTCAGCCTCTGGTCTAACATGTACAGTGAAAACTGGGGAATAAAGAACTCTTTCGATTTCAATACAGTTCCTGATTCAGTCTCTGCCTCCCTGAACAAATTGCCCTGCACCCTGTGTCTGTCTTGTTTTCTACAGTTTTCGAGGATCTCGAGTAGCAAAACACATCTTTTCTCAGGTGAGAAAAAAAGCTGCTGTGGCTGGGTACTACTCAAAGGGACACTCAGCAGGAATTCGGGAGCACCTCTGGGGTGACAACGGAAGGAAGCTGAGGAGCTGTCCACATGCGAAACAGATTTTTAGAAAGTAGAAAGTCTAATTTCATAACCTTGAAGGGCAAAAGCCTAATTAAAAAGTAATATTGCAACAAGAAATGTTTGGAGACATCTTAGGAGCAGAGAGTTTTTGCTACAAAGCAGGAAAAACAGGTACCTGAAAGGAGAACGCCCTTCTCTCCAACCACAGTGTTGAATCCTTGAGGGAAATTTCGGATGAAAGTGGCTGCGTTGGCCACATCAGCCACTTTCTCTACCTGCTCGGCAGTCACCAAGGAAGGGCTGTCTGCACCATAAGCAATGTTCTCAGCAATTGAGCAAGAAAACAAAATTGGTTCCTACAAATTGGAAATAAAGCATTTACTGCAAACCTCAAAACAAACATCACACATGTCTAGTAAACATAGTGGAGCTTAGTATGGTAATTATATTTAAGAGACTATTACATTGCTCCCAAAGAATATATGGTAGTTTCTTTGTTGTACTGCTTCATTCTTCATAAATTCGCCCACTAGGTTGATTAAAAATTCACGTACTACTGTAAATAGGATTGATTTTTCTCATCTGTGGTTCCCACCACACTACAAGAAATGAGATCCCACAGCAGATGCCTGCACAGTGCCTGGCGCACAGTAGGCACCTTGCAAATGCAAGTTCCCTTTCCTTGGGAATTGTGAGGCACTGGAAGGCCACAAGCCCACCTGCATTTTCCAGCTGCCCGCCTTCCTCTGAGGACATTACATTTTGAAATATACGCAAACCAGATGGGAACGGGACATTTTGACAGAACTCTGTGGAATGATCCCAAAAAGCAAATAAACTTCCAGCTTCTTTTCTCCATCCCATAAATAATATGCACCACTGACATCCTTATACTACCAAGCAACCCCCATCACTGCCCCACCTGCCCCTGACCCATGGGAGGGGCCAAGGATCAGGGTCAAAGGGAAGCTCGGCAGAAGCCAAGGCTCAAGTCTGCTGTGTACACAGTCTGGTGATGGAAATATAAAGAACTGTGTCAAATTTCCCCACACCAGGTGGTCTCATGAAAACAGCCTCGTTAAAGCAACCACATCACCTTAATATGCTGTGTTGAAAACTGCAACCTCTTGTAAGGGGACCCTGGCTCTTTCCTAACACAGTCTTGGCTCGGTTTTTGCTTGAACCCTTTATGCCCAACAGCAGACTATGGGTGGTAATAAAAAGGGGAATTGGGAAAGGAAGAGTCGGTCAAAGCCAAAAGTCAGCTTTTCTCGCCATCTTCTAGACTATCTGCGTTACAAATTCATGTCAATGTCAGCCTTTGATAAGAAGTCAATGCTTCACCTGGATAAGGTGTTTCAGGTCTTGAGGAAGCAGCAGGTTTTACGAACCTAGACAATTGCCCTGTGAGACTGGTTTAATACATCTAGCAAGCTTCTACGCTTTCTCGTTTGAGAAATTCTGGACCAAGCAAACAGCAAATGACACAAGCAACTTTAAAAGAAAGTACAATAAAAATAAACCCCTTTCCTCCTACCTGACTCACAGCCCCAATCTTGGATCTCAGCCAGACTGGATTTAGCTGACGGATATCATGACCATCGAGATTGATAGTTCCTTGCAGAGAGGAAAGGAAAGTCACGGAGCGTCATGACTAATGAATCACAGGGCCAATGACTAATGTAAACACAGAAAGGATCTCACGGGAAAATGCCAGACTCAGCTTTTGAAAGACTGAGGGTATACTCAAAATCTCCAAACGGAACCTAAACCAACATAGGTCAGGACCCTAAGAGCTAACGGGGACTCTCCGCATTGGCCACATCTGCTGACCTGGCAGTGGTCAGCCAGCTGGCCCGTCAGGTTCATCCCTCCCGCTCGTCCTGCAGAGGCTGCAGAGAGCCCCCTGGAGCGACTCGGGCTTCCACAGAAAGATGCACCTGGGCAGAGCTTCGATCAGACACGATTCCTGTGGGAGGGGCACAAGCCGCGAGGTGTCCACTTGCACAGACACAGCAGAGGCGGCAGAGCTCTGGAGCCGGCACCCGGGACTGGGTGGCCTCATTCTGCAGCTTCCTCACCACGTCACCATCAGCAGCTACGGTGGGGGCCCGGCTCTGTGGTGATGTTCTAGGGAGTGTCCTGGAAGTTCAGTTCTGCCAGTGATTTTTGAGCTCTTTTATTACTCCTTAAAATATCCCTTTTGAACTCAGTTGCAGGAGAATCTGTTATCTGAATTGAAGAGTCTGAGGGATACTGTGGCAGAGCATTTAAATAATAAGACGAAAAGCTGCCCTTAGCTAACAGAATTAATTCTACACATAGAGGGAACTCGATAATGCTGGGTGATGACTGTGGCTAGCACAAGAAATGCCATCCCTTCTCAGTGAGCGGTGTGTAATACACAGGTCAGCTGTAAACTTTCATAAGCTGGCAAAACCTGAGGTCTCTGAAAGTACAAGTGTTCTATAGGCACCACGATGAAGAACCTAGAAAATCAACATTTTGGATTTATTTATCACAAGCTAACTAGGACTTTTCTAAACTCAGAATTCATGGCAAGTAGAGAGTAAATCAAGACAGTGACCCCAGGGGCCAACAGCACAGTGACCCCCATTATACACAGCTGCTGATTCTGTGGTTCAGACTCTGCAAGTCAAAACAATTACCTGGCACATAACCAGCTCTCACATTGTTTTCAACAAAAAATACAGGTACAAAGACCACAAGACATGCTCTTTTTAAATTAATGGTTTGGTTTTCACTAACAGTTGTTTTCTTGCTGAAAAACATCACTGTTTTCTCAACCCAAAATTAAATCAATACATACAAAATACCTACTCCAGGGTCTGATGCAGATACAAACCTTGTAACTATGTGTGGTGATGGATGCAAGCTTGTCATGTTGTGATCATTTTGCAATATATACAATTACCAAATCATAATGTCATACACCTGAAATGTTATGTCAATTCTATCTCAATAAACAGGATATAAAGAAGTAAAATAATGTGTTCTTTGCTCTAAAAGATGCTATAGTCTGCCTAACATAAAATAAAAACCAGAACAAGAAAAACCCATTAAGAAGACTCCTAGTTCCTCAAGAGGCTGCCATGGAGTGGTTACAGAGAAGGGGACCACGGAGCAGCAAATCCTGTTCGCACAGGAGGCCCCGAGCTTCCAGGGAGCTCCCCAGGGCTCCAGACTCCATCCACAGTGCTGGTCGGGGGTGGGGGCATGATGCTTATAACCGCTGAGCAGCCTCCCTGGCCCCTCTCCCGGGAGAGGCATTGGAGACCCCAGCATGGGAGAGAAGGAGGAAAAATTGTGGCAGTCGCTCAGGACTTGAGGTCTGACTGAAATATACAAAACACCTGAAGGGCCTTCTCTATGAGCTGCCATACCCTAAAAGGGACGCCCTTGTTGAAGGGATTTCTTTCCTGGGAACAAAGCCTCTGGCACTCCGAACTCTCACATCGCAACTCCTCACATTGCTTGACCCTTTTTCAGGGCACAGGAGTAAGAAGGGCTCAGGACACTTCTGCCCCATGCTGTGGCGAACTTACCAGAAACAGGGTCATACAACCTCAGCAGCAGGGAGACCACCGTTGATTTGCCAGAACCACTGGGGCCAACTAGCGCTGTGATGGATCCTGATGGGATAGAAAGGCTGAAATCCTGGAAAATGGGCACCTCTGGGCGGGCTGGGTAGGTGAAATGCACATTCTTAAACTCCAAAGTGCCCTGGAAGCTTTTCTCGTTCAAGACAAGCCCCTCTGAAACATAAGATGGGACACTAATTACTTAACGCAAAGGCCAAGGTCGCCGCTGAACTGGGCTCCCACTTGTCTGACTGCACACGACACCCTCCGCAGCCGGTCCCGACGCAGGGGCTCTCACTGGGCAAGCCGGGAGGGGGCCTCTGCCGGGTGCTCCCCCTGAGACTGCACCACCCGCGCTCTGCTCTGTCCAGGGTGCTGGGCGTGTGCGGTCCTCGTGGACTCTCACAGCCCTGAGAGGTAGAAATGACTGTCCCAGCTCCACTGACAGGACACTGCGGCTCAGAGACAACAACCTGCCCAAGCTACCAAGTCCCGGGGTGAGCGTCCGCCGTCCCTGTGCTGCTGCCCCTGTAGCTCCCCTGCTCTGGGGCTGATGGCATCCACTCTCAATCAAGGATTTGAGAGGATGACAACACGCCCGTGGGCGCTGCACAACAGCCATGGAGCCGGAGGGGGGCAGGGTCTGTGCTGTCCTGGTGTCACCCTGGGGTTATTTCCCGCAGCCCATGGTCCTGGAGAAGGCTGGGCATCCACTAACCCCGTCCCAGGAGTCGGTGAGGGTCTGGGAGCGGGCACTGCTCACAGCCACTTCTCCTGAGCCCGGGCTTCCAGGGAAGCAGCTGGAGAGCTGGCTCGAGGTCAGACAATTAGTATCAGCATTCCCTGCCCCACACCCAAAAGTCAAGACATTTAGGGGCTTTTACATGTGTGACGTCTCTTCCTGCCCTCCAGTCCCCCACACAAACATCAAAGCCACTAAGGAAACAGATCTGGTGGACTGCCCAGGGCCCTTCCCACTAGCACCCCAGGCTCCAGTAACAAGTCGCCTGCAGGGAGGTAAACATTAGCACACCATGCAGTCAACCCCACGCTTTGATGAACCTTTCCTTGCCATGGGGCAGGGGTGATGTCCCTGTCATGTCCACCCTTCACAGGTAGGGCAGGGAGCTGGGCTAGCTGTCCAAGGTCACATTTGTCTAATCCCAGCGAGAAAGGGCAAACACATTTCAGACCCACCATTGAAGGGAAGCTCAGGCTTTCTCTCAAGGAGCTCCCAGAGGCGCGCCCCGGCTCCCAGTCCTTTCATCAGCTCCGAGTAGAAAGAGCTCAGACCTGAGGATGAAAAGCTAACATCCATCACTCGTACCGGGAAACAGACACCTGTTACTCCCATCCCGCTGGGACAGGTAACGACTTGCTTTTAATATAAAACCCGTTACTTTCAAAAGAGGATTTGAGGCAGCTACCCGGAAGCCATGTTCAGAATTCCCTCTGCCTCATACCCTTGTTTTCCTTCAGCTTCTCCTCCAATTTCATTGATTTCTAATAAGGATTTAATGGTTGACCAGGAAGTTTACAAATACATATAGCCATGCTAATCAATCACTGAATTAAAATCGCAATGTTACAGAGAAAATCTACCTAGTCAAAAACAGCAATGTAAATAAAATATAATGCTTATCCTGTACTTAAAAGGAAAATACAATATCCCGATATTCGTTTTGAATTCATATCCACTAAAACCAACCCTCCCTTTTAGGTGCTCAAAAATTCAACTTTTACTAGGCTAAAAACTGAAAAGAAATTTGGTAATGTTAAATATTCCAACAATGTCTTCTTAAAGCCCCCGTTGTCACATTCAGTGACAACAGGTTATCTTTTTGTTTTATTGATGGTTTTCTTTGCTGTGCAGAAACTTTTTCATTTGATGTAGTACTATTTGTTTACTTTTTGTTTCCTTTGCCCAGGAAGACATATCAAAAAAGTGTGTGTGTTTGTGTGTGCGTGTGTGTGTGTGTGTGTATACACATCTGAGCCATGTATATATAGCTAAGACTGATGTCAAAGAGAGTTTCTGCCTACATTTTCTTCTAGGAGTTTTACGGTTTCAGGTCTTACATTTAAGCCTTTAATTGAATTTATTTTTGTATAATATATGATGTAAAAGAGTAATCCACTTTATTTTTATTTTTTGCATATATCTATTCGGTTT
The DNA here is from genome assembly GCA_004026545.1 of Mormoops blainvillei. Taxonomy (NCBI): domain Eukaryota; kingdom Metazoa; phylum Chordata; class Mammalia; order Chiroptera; family Mormoopidae; genus Mormoops; species Mormoops blainvillei. The sequence continues at coordinate 15,403 of PVJD01003200.1, read as the reverse complement.
TCCTAACATCATTTATTGAAGAGACTGTCATTTTCCCAATGTATATTCTTGTCTCCCTTGTTATAGATTATTCATTGACTATGATTGTGGGTTTATTTCTGGGCTTTCTGACTTGAACAAACTTTGAACTTCTCCAAAGAAGACATACAGATGGCCAACAGACATGAAAAGATGCTCGACATCACTAATTATCGGGGAAATGCAAATCGAAATCACAATGAGATATCACGTCACACATGTCAGAATGTCTATTATCAAAAAGCCAACAAATATTAAGTATTGGATAGGATGTGAAGAAATGGGAACTTGTAAGCCTGTTGGTGGGATCATAAAATGGTGCGGCCACTATGGAAAACAGTACAGGGAGTCCTCAAAATATAAAAAATATAGAACTACCATAGGACCCAGCAGTTCCACTTCTGGGCATTTATCCAAAGAAAATGAAAACGCTCATATGAAAAGAGATGTGCACCCCTGTGTTAATTACAGCATTATTTGCAACAACCAAGATATGAAAGCAACTTAGGCATGCACTGACAGGTGAATGGATAAAGAGGTGGTACGTATATGCAGTGAAATATTATTCAGCCATAATAAGAGTAAAACCTTGCTGCTGGTGACAACATGGACGAACCTAGAGGGTATTATGCTAACTGAAATAATCAGATAAAGACAAATACTGTATGATTTCACTTACATGTGGAATCTAAAAAAACAAAAGAAACATACAGATACATAGATACAAAGAAAAAAATGATGGTTGCAAGTTGGGGGAATGGGTGAAAAAAATGAAGGAAAATAAGAGATACAAACTTCCAGTTACAAAACAAATAAATTATGAGGATATAATGTACAGCACAGGGAATATTGTAATAACTTTGTACGATGACAGATGGTTACCAGACACATTGTGGTGATCGTATAAGGCATATAAATGCAGAATCACAATGCTGAATACCTGAAACTACTATAATATTGTATGTCAACTATACTTCAATAAAGTCACCTTTGAACTAATTAATTCATAATTAAATAATTAACGATTTAATTAATGACAAACTCCAAGTACACTGGTCCTTGTCAACTGCCAGAACATATACTCATAACACTTTCTGTCCACAAGGATGCTGAAAAAAGAATGTAATTCAAATATTCTTTCTAAGGTATATTTATGCATGTATTTGTGTATATTTGTGCAAGATGCAGTGAAATCAAATTTCCAGGGTTTATTAAAAATGCACTGAGCAGAAATAGGCCCCCATAAATACAGTCAACTGATCTCTGACGTGTGGGCAAAGGCAATTCAGTGGAGTGGGGACAGTCTTTTCAACAAGTGGGGCTGCAACAACTGAACATCCATGTGCAAAAAATGATTCGAGACATGGACATTGCACCTTTCACAAAAAGTAACTCAAGATGAATTACAGACCTAAATGTAAAATGCAAAGCTATAAAATAGAAGATAATATAGGATAAAACTTAAACGGCTTTGGGTTCTGTGATGACTTTAAATATAATACCAAAAGTACGATCCATGAAAAAAAAAGGTGATGTTAAACTTCATTAAAATGAACAAGTTCTGCTCTGCAAAAACAATGAGAAGACAACCCACAGACTGGGAGAAAATATTTGCAAAAGACGTATCTCATAAAGGACTGCTATCCAAAATACATAAAGAACTCTTACAACTCAACAATAAGAAAACAAACAACCCAATTAAAAAACGGGCAAAACACCCGAACAGGTAGCACACCAAAAAAGATACGCAGGTGGCCAACAGCGTATGAAAAGATATGTCATTAGGCAATTACAAATTAAAACAATGAGATACCACTACTCATCAATTAGAAGGGAGAAAATCCACAATTCTGACAGTACTCAAAGCTGGGGGGACTGTGGAGCAACAGGAACCCTCACTCATGGCTGATGGGGACGCAAAGTGGCGCAGCTACTGAGAAAGGCAGTTTGGGAGTGTCTCAGAATACTACACCTCCTCTTACCATCCGAGCCAGCACGAAAACTCAGGTTCACACAAAAAGCTGCATGTGGATGTTTACAGCAGCTTTATTTATAATAACTGTCAAAACCTGGGAGCAACTAAGATGTCCTTCAGTAGGTAAATGGATAAATAAACCATGGTACATCCAGACAATGGAATATTACATGGTGCTAAGGAGAAATGAGCTATCAAGCCATGAAAAGACATGGAGGAACCTTAAATGCATACCACTGAGTGAAAGAAGCCAATGTGAAAAGGCTACACACTGAATGGTTCCATGTGTAGGACATTCTGGAAAAGGCAAAACTATGGAGACAGTAAAAAGATTAGTCCTTCCCAGGGGTTAGGAGAAGGGAGAGACAAACAGGCAGAACACAGACAATTTTTAGGGCAGCGAAATGATTCTGTGTGATACTGTAACAGTAAATACATACCATTTTACGGCTATCCAAACCCACAGAATGTACAGCGCCAAGATGAACCATAATGTAAACTACAGACACTGGGTGATAACCATGTGTCAGTGTAGGTTCCTTGACTGTAGCAAGTGTACTCCTCTGGGTTGGGGGAGGCTGTGCTTGCACGGGGCAGGAGCTACATGGAAAACCTCTGTAATTTCAGCTCAATTGTGTTGTGACCGTAAAATTCCTCTTAAAAAAAGTCTATTAGTTGGAAGGAAGAAAGAGGGCAGAGAGAGAGAGAGAGAGAGAGAGAGAGAGAGAGAGAGAGAGAGAAGGCAGGGAGAGAGGCGAAGGAGTAAGTGCAACACAGTGAAGAGCGCAGGCTCTGAGAAACAAAAACAAAGTGGCCCTGGATACACAAAACGTGGTCTCTTCGCACACTGGAGTGTTATTCAGCCATGAACTTTGAAAACATTATGCTATGTGGAAGAAGCCAAACACACAAAGCCACATATGATGTGATTTCATTCACATGAAATACCTGGAATAAGTAAATACAGAAAGACAGACAACAAATTGTGGCTGCTGGGGTCCATGGGAGAGGGGGGTAGGAGACATACTGCTTAATGAGGATGGGGTTTTCTTTTAAGGTGACGAAAATATTTTGGCACTAAATAGAGGCAGTGGTTGCATACCGTTGTGAACATGGTAAATATCGCTAAATTGTTAACTTCAAAATTGTTAATTTTAAGTTGTGTGAATTTCACCTCAATAAAAAAATAAGAAAATAAGAAAAAAATTCTTGGGATTCCAGAGACGTAAGAACATTCTCTGGTACAAAATAAACAAGCACGTTTTTTTCCAAGCAGCACTTCTGACCCTCGCTCAGCAGAAAATGTATTGTAAAATTTGGTTTTTATTGTTTTAGTATGCTGCTCTAAGCAGAAACCAGTATTTTTAAAAATCTTATTTATTTCTTGCTTGCAGATGCATTACAGAATTACTTTAAACAATGAGCGTCACAAAAGCAGTTAAAATCCAACTCACCTTGTCAAATTAAACTCCCATGGTCTTGGTACCATCTAGGTTGTAAATGCGGGGAAAGTGGGGGCACAGTCCCTCCAGATCCACCCACACCTCACTCTTCTGTCCCCAGATGATAGGTATCATACTAGACAGTTGACCTGGGCTGTGGGATAGCCTGTGACTAACAAAGTCAAGTTACCCTGGAGTCTTGTACACAGACACAGCACCTTCTATATCCAGGAAAGGTAACTGACCCCTGGTGGACTAGAACTGTTTCCAATCTATTTCTGTGCAAGACATGGTTGTGAACTTGTCCAGACAAAAGGTAGGGCAGTGGAACGCCACAGACCAGAGCTAGTTTGTATCAGGTCGAGTAGTATGAAAAGGGGGTTGGCGGGGAGAAGGGGCTGACAAAGAACACATGAACTGTGGCAGAAGACGTGAGCTCGGGGGAGGCCGGAAGGAAAGCAGACTGTACGAGTGTGGACTGTGAGCACAAAGGCCACAGAAAGGGAAGTGGTGGCAGGCACCTCCACCCTGAGGTGGGACAGAAGACTTCAAGGAACATGACCTTGCAGGTGTGGGGCCCCACAGCCCAGCAGGCTTAACCCGGAGGATGGAAAGGAATGCGCGACAGGGCTGTTGCTGGGTCCTCCCACCGGACCTTCGGGCTTCTCATGCCACTCGGCCACCGGAAATGGCTTCACCGGGCGTTTCTTCAAACCAGGTCACAGAACTACAGTGTTATTTGTAGGGGTCTCTGGAAACCTCAGCCTAGAAGATGCCCTCACTTGCCTACAGGTGTCTAGGAAAGAGCCTCTTCCTTTAACCAGTGGATACAAAATTCTGAAAATAAAAATCTCCTGCTGACATGGGGTCGTCAAGTCCCATTAAGCAGACCTCCAGTTATTTAGCTAATCTTCCCACCTTGGTTTTCGAAGAGGCAGAAAAACAAAAAGCAGGAAATTGTCTGCCCCATGTTGGCTGGGGGTGCAGGAACGTACAGAACGGAAAACTCACAGGCCTCACACAGCTCTGCCTCCCTTCCCCTGGGCGTGGGGAACTGAAGTTGCACTCAGAGAGCCTCGAGAAAGGCAAGCACCTCTGTTTCAAGCACTTTCTAATTTGTATTTTTTGATTGTTCGTTAGCTTTGGACATTGCACATGGCTGACTCTGTCCAGGAGGAATTATATTCCGCAGTCATTTGCCAATCGTGAAACAATCCCGACCACAGGACTGTAGGTTTCCTGTGCACACCCGCTCGGCACTGTCCTTCCTCCTCCCCACGTTCGTTCTATGAGTAAAGTGAACAAGCCTTGCAGGTTAGAAGATACTGCTCCTGAGTGACCCTGAGCTCAGTGAGTGACAAGTGGCCTCCAAACATCTGAAACTTCCCAACCAAGCAACTGCTTCCCTACATGGGAGCATGACACTCATATCTTTACTTTTTCTTTTAAAGTCAAGTCGGAATAACATTCTAGGAAATGGCTTTTTCAGGGGAAGGTAATTGCTGAGAGATGGAGCAATAGAAAAGTTAAGTTTTTATTCCGGGAACTGGAACCTGACATGCCATTTGGAACTCCCTGAGCTTATCCAAATCATGTACCTCCAATGCTTATTCCAACCCAGAAAGCATACATCAGGAAGGAAGAGAGTTCGCCCACTGTCATGTGGGCGCTGCCCATCAGCAACCCTCCTTTGTACAGGACGGAGAGCACAATCAGGTTCCCAGAGAGACCAGTCTGTCGAAGGAAGAAAACACAGAAGTCAGGGGGGAACCAAAGACCCCCAATGCAAAAAGCATTAAAATGGCCTATCATTTCCTGTCTGCATTTAATGATCACAGCAAGATTTTTCCAAAATATTATGTTTTTATCGAAATTTCAAATAAAAATTACTTTTAAAGTTGAAAGAAATAATCTCATCAACATGGGAACCTACCAGCGAAGTGACCCATCAGCTTCCTGTTTTACTCTAACTATTCGGTTTGTAAAGGGAAAACACAGCATCAAAGGTCCCCTCCCTAAAGGGAGGCGGCACCCACATAGCCAGCACGTGCGTCTATAAATTCTCCCGTGACACCCTGGGCCGCGGCCGGACTGAGAAGCCGGAGCCCTGCGTCTCTGGCGCGCCTCGGCCTGGGCGGGGTGTGTGGTCTCCCGCACGTGCCGCCCTGTCTGGACCCCTGCTCCCTTATCTGCTGAGTCGCGGCCGCCACTGAATCGCCTCTAAAGCTGCTTCCGGTTTGAATTATGTGACGAGTTTGCCCTCGTGGTGATTTTCTAGTTCAGCGTCCAACTAGGGGGTTCCTTGTGATCAACGCGATCAATTTTTTTATACTTCCTTCTTGAAACACAGAGGTTATTCTGGTTAACCCTCAGTGGGCCTCCAGCCGCCCGCACCAGGGCGGCGCGGAGAAGCTGCTGAGACACATGTCGCCGGCCCCCGCGCAGGGTTCTGACCGGCAGGCCTGCGGGGGGCTGAGGGCCCGCGCGGCCTGCCAGCGCCCGGGGAAGCCGGTGCGGCTGGTTTGACCGCGCTTGGCGAATCAGCGCCTGGTCCCTTATCTGGTCCCTTATCGTTTGGCCTCACCACCCATTCATTGCCTTTTCTCTAATTACATGTTCATGTTCTCCTCTTCTTTCACAAGACATATTTTAAGAAAGGCAATTCTTAGTCTTGAGGTAGAATAGAATCACTTTCTATTTATGGCAAGAGTCACACGATAAGAATCTCACCTAGTGATAGCATCTACCTTTTCCACTCTTTCCAAAATGATGTACTTACTGCTCCGAAGAAGCCAGCGCGGGCAAATGCCTCTTTCCTCGCTAACTGCATTACATAGTCCACTTTGCTGCTGTATTTCTCTATTTCGGTCATTTCTTTCCCAAAAGCTCGAACAGTTCTTATATTTCCAATACGTTCCTCAGCTAGCTGGGAGAATAACAAAACCATTTCAGGGGGAGCAGGGTCACATTTCAAGATCTCTAGAGGTAAAATTAAAATGCGGTTCTCGTTTTTAAGACACTATCGATGGAAAATTGCTTGTGATTACATGACTAAATCAAAAATAGGTTGCAAGGGAGAGTAGACGGAACAATCTTCTCTTTGGAAACATAGGCCTATATATATGCACATCATATATAAAAGTAGAAAAAAGATAAATGGGAGGGTAGGTAGCCAGGTACAGAAATACATCTTTATGCAGAGGAAAAGATATATTAAAAGGACAAAGTCCAAAATGTTAATAACGATAATTGAGAGGTAGGATTATGCATATTATTTTTTCTCTTTATATTTTCAGATTTTGAAACATCAAGAAACATTCATGGTTTTTGTAATATAAAAATATAACAATTATTTTTAATCTTTTAAAAAGACAACACTGGACAGCATTGCAAAGCTACCTTTACATTAACAAAGACTAGAGCACCGTCCAAAAAGTATTTTGAAAATATGATTGGTTTTCTTGTTCTACTAGAAACGGTGATGGTAGGAAGTAGCACATCCATACGACATTCAGTTAAGTTGGATCTACTCTGACCCGTGGGTAGTAACCTAGTCTAGAAGGCAGTATGTTTTAGGTATCTAGGATCCTGGGGTCTAATGTAAGGAAAAGTAAGTACTTTTTGAAAAGCAGATCTCTTAGGGTCTGCCCACTGGTGCCTTGGCTCTGAGTTCATTCAATGGAGACCATACCAAGGAAGGGCCTTTACCTGAGTGGCCTGTGCCAGGGAATCCTGAGTGGCTTTGGTCAGTTTCCGTAGGTATCGCCCATAAATCACAGCAAGGATGGATATCGGAGGCACCACACTCAAGACAAAAGTTGCCAGATGAGGTGAGACAAAAAACTATCGAAAACAAAAGCCAAAAGGTGTTTGTTACAGAGAGTAGCAAGAAATTCTCACTACCCACTATAGTATAGGTAAGTGTGTGTTTCAACGAACAGACAGGTTTGAAGGTACTATCTCAGCCTTGTACTTCCCACATTGGTGGAACTTTTCAGACACTGTCAATCTTCATAAAACCCATGAGTCTCCAGCATGCCACAGAGGAGTGATGTGATCAATCAAGAGCTGCTGAAGAACGGGTGGAAATATTTTACCCTCCATGCTGTACGATTCCTGGTACAACGCTGTGTACGTGAGGCCACACTGTTCAACAATGGAGAAGGGGGCGGCAGGGTGGGAGTGACGGGAGGCGGCCCATCCTGTCCACGCTGCCCGGACCACACCGGGAATTCTGTGTTCAAGTCTGGATCGCGTCAAGGACGCTGAACTGGGGCAATGTGTCCCGCTGAGATGACCAAGACAGCAGAGACCCAGAACACCTGTATCATGTGACAGGCAGCAGAAAGACATGTGGGGGGAGGACAGACATAACTAACGAGTGGAAGAAGAGTCACAGTGGTTTCCATGGCTCAGTGGACTAAGGCACAGTAGGTCTGAACTCACGATAAGGAGGATTCCTAATAGCTGGAGTTGCTCAAAGAAGAAATAGCCGGCTTCTAGAAGCAACATGGTGGGTTTTCCTGTCCACCCTACAAATGTGGTGATTATATTTTCAACGGTATGAGCACCCCTTCACCAAATCGTTAAATTCTGCCAAATCTTATTTGCACAGAAAATAGTATAATCAGGACAAGGCTGTCCTAAAATGCTGAGAAAAAGCTGCAGACTGAAATGGAAAGTAACGGACAGATCCACCAATCATTCCCTCACTCACTCATTCAACAGCTCGGGACTGAACGCCCACCTGCAGCAAACCCGACTGCAGGCACCTGGGGGAGAACGGCCTGCGAGGAGCTTCACCCAAGGAGAGAGGACAGCTAACGGAGAACGAGCAGGGGAAGAGAGGGAATAACTCTGGGCATAATGTGGTTTTAGAAGAGCAAGTGCACAAAGGCCCCGAGGCAGGAACAATCCACCCTGAGCAGAGGAGCCACAGGGTCCAGCAGGGCACTGGGCTGAGGGCCACCACAAGGACACCTGCAGGGGCAGTGACGTGATCTGGGCGGGCCTGACAGTCTAGGCCTGAATGCACCTGAGCGCCAGTGGACCAAGCGCACGGGCTGTCCTCTGCAGTGGCACAGGAACGTCCGCCGGGGTTCCCCAGCACCTGAGTGGCCTGTCCCAGCACCACCTACCTCCCCCTGAGTAATAAGCTTCCGAAGGCTGACGCGGGGTCCTGCCCCGCAGGGAATGCTGGAGGAGCAGAAGCACGCACCTGAGTGCTAGGGAGGAGGACCCTGCGTCGAGATTACCGAACCGGCAGTATGGCACAGACAGCATCGGGTTCCTGTGCGTAGGCCAAGCATGAATCCGGTCCAGGGAGCTGTGCAAGAGAAATGATGCGTCCTTCTGCTCCTCCAGAGCTAAAGACCAGGTCCCAGGCGGTGCCACCTGACAAGGCCCTGTGATGGGCTGAATGCTGGTGCTCCCCCGAGATTCACATGCTGGAGCCCTAATCCCATGGTGGCTCTATTTAGAGATGGGGCCGCTAAGAAAGTAATTAAGGTGAAATGAGCTTATAACGGTGGGGCCGTGGTCCAGTAGTATTAGTGTCCTTAGAAGAAGAGACACCAGAAAGCCCGCTCTCCCCACACAGGCACCAAGGAAAGGCCATGGGAGCCCATGGCAAGACGGCTGCTGCCTACGGGCCAAGAAAAGAGGCCTCGGAATGAGCCGACTTGGCCAACTCCGTGATCTTGAAACTTCCAGCCTCCAGAGCTATGGGAAATGAATCCCTGTTGTTTGAGCAACCCAGGCTGTGGTACTTTGTTATTCTGGCCTGAGCTAAGACAGGCCCTTTCTGATTAGCAATCGGAATGATCTTTAACTGTTAATAAAAAAGGCCCCCAGCTCTTCCGGAGCCCCAGAACTATAGGTATTTCGATGTGAGGCTTCGGTGCAGGAGGGGTCTTCTTCCAGAGCTTTGCTTCCCGCTTGGCCAGGAAGATGGAGATTTCAAAGCTGTTTTCCATTCTGTAAGTCACATTTAAAGGCTCACACTGGCAACACACTGTTCTGATCTGGCCTAAATGCTACACGGGACACAGAAAGGACAAAAACCCACGCTTTTCCACTTGTGAGAAAGGGTCGGCTCGAGCCCTCATTCTAGAGTCTAGAATTACGCCAACTAGAGTGGTGGCTTCCCATGGCTGCTGGGCACTTGCAATGTGGTTGGTGTGACTGAGGACCTGAACTTTTAATTTTACGTAGTTTTAATTAGTTAAAATTTAAGAACCCATGCTCCATTTCAAATTAGTCATTGGCGAAATTATAAGTATGTTTGGAAAACTTCGTATGTCAATCTACTTTTTCAACTGCAAACTTTATGAAATCTTAATATAGATCAAGTATTTCCAATGAAAATTTAACATCTGGATTGAGATGTTTCCTAAGTATAAAATACACACTGGATTTTGAAAATTTAATATGAAAAAATAATATAAAATATCCGATTAATAATTTTTATGTTAATTACATGTTGAACTGCTAATAAAATATATTAGGTAAACACATTAAAATTAATCTCACCTTTCTTTTTGCTCTTTAAAAAGTGGCTACTGGAAACTTTTAAATGACATACGTAGCTTGCATCACATGTCTACTGACCAGCAGCCCAGGTCTGAGGGGGCCCACGGTTTGCAGAAGTGAGGCAAGCCGACAGGCCGGGGTTCAAGCTGTTCAGTTAGGAAAGGATCACAGGCTGGGCGAGAGGAAAGAGCTCCCCTTAAAGGAGGGCAGACCTGCTTCTGTGTCCAGCAGGATGGAGTTGGTCTTCCTTCCCCTGAGAGGAGGAAAGGAAGTGATCCCTTGATCCCCAAGATGGCAGAGCAGTGTCACTGCCTTTGGGGGAGGGCGTGTAACTTCCTGTCTTTCCCCTAACCCACTGCTCAGCACCTGGGGGGTTGCTATCACCTGTTGCTCTTTCTGCCGTCCCCCATTCTCAGAAAACCCAGGCAACACCGGATTTTCTAAACCCAACGGCCCATTCTGCAGATAAGATCTCATTCTGGGGAAATGGAGGTGCCGGAGGCCATGTGGGAAGAAGCAATCTCTGTGTCCCTGCAGCCTCTGTGGTCGCACCCTTGTGTAGCCCAGAGTGTAGCCCAAGTGGCTACACTGTGATCAGAACAGGTCACCCTGAGCTCAGCTCACGTATGAGAGGCCCGGCACAGGTCAAGCCCTGACGAGAAGGTCTCAATGAGAGCCGGGCCGACATACCATCATGCCAATACCGACAGAAGCCTGGGCCCCAGCCCTGAGCCCATCCGAGAGGTTTTCAGTCACCGAGCGCCCCAGGAGTGCAGTGTCTGAGGAGAGGCGGTTAATCAGCTCCCCTGTGCGGGTCTTGTCAAAGAAAGCAACCTCCTGCCTCAGGACGGAGGAGAATAGTGAAGCTCTCAACCTGTTCACGATGCGCTGCCCTGCAAAAGCAAACAGAAGCGGCATCAGCTTGGGTCCGGACGCCTAACACACAGCAGTTGGGCCCAGTGTCACCGCCTCTGCTCACCGCAGCCTGGGAGGCACATTCTGGTGCCCTGCTGATCCCTTGGGAACAGACTCACTGAGTAGCTCTTAGTAACCACAGACGATGGTGGATGCTGAGGGGCGGCTACAGTTATAACGCAAATATAATGTGGCTGAGAGATTTTTTAAAAATAGTATTTACGAAGAAGTTTTACTACATTAACTGCTCAAAAGCTAATTGTGTTCTTCCTTGGCAACCCTTCTCAGTACTGTACTTTCAAATGGTAACAACTAGTTAATTGTCTACCAAGTATTTATTTTATTAGCTAAATGGCGAGCAACCGACTTAGAGTCGGGTGTCGGGGCTCAGTCATTGTTATGGTAGTCACCTGCCTCTTAACAACCTGGCCTGACGCACACACACAGTCAGGGTCTCATGCAGCTGCTACTAAAGGGGAAACAAAAGCCCGGGGCAGCTCCCGAAAGAGGCTCCCCAACTCCGGTCTCCTGAGTGAAGGCTTTGTTCTCACACCTCCCAGAAAACACACAGGGCTGCTTCCCTCACTGCTCAACTCCCACTCATGGAAAAGGAAAACTGAAAAGAGAGCACTTGATCCAAAATAATTCATGGCTCCCACACCTGGCCAGTGTCCCCACTGAATGTGATGAGGAAGAGGGGAAAGGGCTGGGGTCGGAGCATGTGACACCCACAGGGCTCCCCTTTGTGTTCTCTGGGGGGCCGCTCACCCAGGCCGAGGGGTCTTTTCACCTGAGGTTTGCATGAGGTAGACACGAACAGCGTTGGCTGCAGCGCCACACAGGAAAACGCCGCTGAGCACCAGGCAGAGGTGGGTCAGGCTGCTGCTGTAGTCCATGGTGGGGCTGGTGTAAATGACGTCGATGATCCTCCCCAAGAAGAAGGGGGCAGACATGGTGATGACACTGGACACCGCTAGGAATCCAACCGCGGCTGAAAACACAAGCAACTCTCAGGGTCAGGGTGCTGCGACCTTCCTCCCTTTGGCTCCCAGACCCCTGACTACACGGAAGAGCCAAATGGGTTCCAGGGACAGAACAAGTTGGGTGACTGCAGCGAGGGACTGGTCCTGCCCTCTACCCCGAAGAAAACCTGTTCGCGTCACCCCAGCCTGACCATCTCCTCCTGGCTGGGAGTAACAGCGCCAACTGCACACGCCCATCCGGCCTTCCTTTCTGCCTCTTGATCTAGCTGTTTATCTCAGATGATTTTTTTTTTCCTGCCCTTGTGCTGTTCGTTGTTATTCCCTGCATCTATCTGTATCTTAGCTTATAGATCAAGTTATGCAGGTAAGCTTCTTGCTTATGTCCAGTATTTCAAAATACTTTAAATAAACCTTGGAACGCAGTCACAGGCATTCATTACACATGTGCTGTGTCTTTAATACCATTGCTTTGGGGAACAAAGTGCCGGAATATCAGCCTGTCATGAAAATATGTAAGAACACAACTGCTCGCACACCTAAAAAATAGACGAAGGGGACAGAGTCTTATTTTAAAAAAGAATATTGAGACTATCTAATTGGGAACAACACACACCACAGACAACGGCCATCATAATAACAGGAATGCAAACTACAAAGACATACCACTGTTCATTTATTGGACTGGTAAAGGTCAGTTACCATAACAAACCATGCTGGAGAGCTGTGGGAAGAGGCAGTTGCACTGGTAGTGGGAATGCAAATGGTATCATTGCAATTGGTAGCGATTTGATTATTTCGGTCAAAATGTACATGCATGTTCCCTTTGATCTAGCAATTCCACCTCCATGAATTACACTTATAAAATCCTATGTGCGTATGCAAAATTGTGCATTCAAGAATTTTCAGTGTAATATTGATTATCCCGGCCAAAGATTCAAAATATCCTAAATGGGCGGAACAAGTTAAATCATTCACAGAGCATTTACTTTATACATATCATGCGATCACTAAAGAGAATTGAGAGCTATTGACATGAGCAATCCACCAAGACATACCATTAGTGAAAACAGTCGAGGACACAGATGTAAACATTTGGCGGGGCTCTTTCATTTGGCTTTTCAAGTCTACAGGCACCCAGATCATCTTGGGAGAGCAGCAAGAAGCAGGTAACACAGGTTCCTTCTTTAGAGTGGTGCTGGGAGACTGGGGGGTGAGGCATGTGCCACTGTGACTCTTTTAAGTTTGGTCCTATTAGGAACCCAGTTAGTGCCACTACGAGAGAGTCAACGGTCGGCGGGGTTTTGAGAGGAACATAACATGCATTGCGCCCCCAGAGATGGGAGTTCCCAACACCCTGCAAATAGTAGTTGCTTCTCTTTGCTTGGCCTAATGCTAACACTGCAGTTAAAGGCATTATTTTTACGTAACCTTAACAAAAACACTATGGAGTAAACTCAGTGCCAACTGCTTATTTAGCTGGCAAACAGAGCTCTAGGTGAAATGGGAACCTTTTAAGTAGGGAACATTTCACACAATCCCTCTCTTCCTTGAGACAGTCTGTGTTCTCGTCTCAAGGAGGCCTGCTCTGCCTGGTGTCAAATACAGACGCTCGACACAGCCTGCCTCACTCCCTCTTCCTTCTCCGGAGGGCCCTTCCCACCTGCAGGCATTCTAAATGTTTCACTTGTTTACTGTCTATCTCTTCGGAGGACAGAAAAGATTTCTACGCGTTCACTGCTGTGCTCCACTGCCTACGGGGACAGGCACGTGGTAGAGGTTGAATAAATAATGAATGAATGAATAAATAAATTGAACTTTGACAAGGCAGGCATAGAAGTGCATCAGATCAAAGTTCTTCAATAGCCTAACTAGGAATGTGGGATCTGGCAGCTCAGAAAGTACAAGTGAAAATGACTTCTTTGCACACAGCCAGAAAGTCCACGGGCCTGGCTGAAAACCCCACAATCACATTCAACTAAATAACGTGAACCTCTTGGGGTTCATCTTTCATTGGTAATTAGCCTTTCAAGTCTGCTTGTCCTTTTTAAAAAAATATATATATTTTATTTATTTTATTTTTGGACAGTGGGGAAGGGAGGGAGAAAGAGAAGGAGCTACACCAGCCAGGGCTCAAGGTTGTTTCTTCTTTACCATGGGAAATACTTCCAACAGTGTAATATATGTGAAATGCTGTAAAGATCCATCTCTTCCTTCTTCCTCTAGTTCTAAATCAAAGTTATGATGCCGAAAAAGAATCTGTATTTCATGAATGAAATGTCCCACGATTTTGATTCTGAAAACTAGTTCTTACACAGTAATGATAATAATTACAAAGAGGAAGGAACTTAGCTACTTCCAAGCTCATTCCAGGATACCCCCTCACTTATTCTCTCATTTAATTAAAAAAAAAAAAAGATTATCAGCTTGTTATATTGCCATTTGCCTCTTTTCTCCTACAAGTTGACTGTAGACAAAGGTGAAATAAAAGGTTTGCTCAGTTTTTGGTGGCTCTTGTTAATGCAAGTTTTCTGACGTATTACTGCCTTTGACATTAATGACTAATTGAGACTTGCACCACAACTATTTCAGATTTCTCCCTAAACTCGACACGCTGAGCATCCTGCAGCCCTGAAATCTTCTCCACCTCTTCTCCGTGGTTAAGTCTCTTGCTTGCTCCTATCTTACAGTGAAGGAGCCTCAGCAACTTCTGTTATGTCTCTTGACCGATAGTTTAAAATATCTTTCGGTTCCCCTTTTTCTACTGAATTGTGGCAGTTGGTGAAAGAAATACCCTTCAAGAGGAAAGAAAACCTAAAATGTAGATGGTGGGGTGACGGGCTCCAAGGGACAGCTCGTGGAAGGATAGAGGTTTGACGTAGGAGGGGGAAACTGACATGCCTACTGCCTGCTGTAGGTGGGGTAGAGCTTTTAATGAGCCGCCTGTGGGGCAGGTACAGCTGTCCTCCCGTCATTCGTCCTCAAGGACCAAAGACGCAGCACGAGGAGTCCCTGGCACGATCTGAAGCACGTGATCTGCATTACCTCCTTCAATCCTCCCAACAAGGCTCTCGTCATTCTGGGGTTTTCAGAGAGGAAACTCAAGCACAGACCGCTGACGACGCTTGCCCAGCGTCACCCAGTTCATGTAACACAGAACCGCGCTGCCGATCTCGCTGATCTTCCCTGTCTGTCCACATTCCCAGCAGGGAGCAGGCAGACCCAGCCTGGGGGCTGGGGCAGGCCAGGGAGCAGAAAGCTGCAGGGCACAGCCGCAGCCAGGGCCTCCCCCAGCACAGGGACGAGGACTGAAAAATGAAGGGGAAAGGCAGCAGGTTCTAGACTGCACGGCAGGTTAGGGAATTTGCAGCAAAACAGGCTTAAAAGGGCCTTAGGTTATGGAGTGAGACAGGCAGCTCTGCATTTTAAATAACCTACTCGGCGTGGGACAGCAAAACACTGTTCCAGTCCGGTGAGGGGGAACTAGGGTGAAGAAGGGTGGGGGTACAGAAGGTGTCAAGGATCGGAGATAGTTTTAAGAG